>PISX010023007.1:0-30605 GCA_004024625.1 Mellivora capensis
TTCCTGGATGTATCTTGATATCTTTTTTAAAGGATACAACTTTCCTAAGATAACAGGGGATTAAAAATTGGTTTACCTATAGGGGTAGCATTGATTGGGGAAAGGGGATTACCTTGAAGTTTAACTCTATATGAATATTAGCAAATAAAAGTAAAGAAAAGAATGATCTAAACTAAACTAAAGTGAAATTTAAAAAAAATTTAAAAAATGGAAAAGCAAAAGAAAAACATGGGTATATGTATCAAAAAGTTCGGGTTAAAAGGTTATTATGGAATTTGATGTACTGGACATCTCACTGTGATGGTAAATAGGCTAAAAAAATCTATATAAAAAATAAAAAAGATTTTAAAAAATTTAAAAATGAACCAGAATAGTGGGAATGAATTAAAAATTAAACGTTGTATCTATGAAGTAGCAGTGATTCATCTCTTCTCAGCCTGTTGGCTTTCTGGGGGAGGGGCCTGCTGTGTGGGTTTTCAGGCGGTGTTTCCTGAGTTAAGTCCTCCCGCCCCCCTCCAGGGGGTGGGCTCTGAGGAAACCGGGCCTTCAGGCTTTTGTACTCTGGAGGTTTTTATGTCTGTTCATTTGTTTTCTCTCCCCTTGGCAGCTCCCGATGATTCTTGGAGGTTTAGAGGAAAGCAAACTGCACCCGGACCTCCCTCCCAGAGAGAAGCCTCAGTCCATTCCCCTCTGGGTGCTGCAGAGCAGGTTCCCAGCCGAGATCTCTGGGGACACCTGTGTGTCCTGCTTGTACTCAAAACCACAGCAGCAGCAGCTGTCTGGGCAGCTCCAGACCACCAGAAAGGTTCCCAGCAGCAATTGCACCCTGAGATTTTCCTGCTGGCCTGGGTTTGGGAGCGCTCCGACTTTCCTGGTCCGAGAGCACCGGGCTGGCTCCGCTGCGCGCCTCTCTCAGGGGAGGGGGTGGAGTGTGTCTCAGGCTCTGCTACCGCGGCATGGTGCATGCGTGGGGACTGCAAAAAGGCTGTTTCTGCCCCAAAAGGGTCCCAGCCCCTGCCACAGGCCAAGCGCCCTTAGGAGGTCTCCTCGCAGCTCAGAGACCAAGACCTGGTTTCTCTGCCGCACTCTCTCTGGCTCAGCGCCAGGGGTGTCTGTCCTCCGTGGGGGACTTAAGCCCCTGTCCCTAACAGTTCCAATTCCCACAATTTCCCCCTGCGATCCTTTGCTCTTTTTGAGTGCTTTCTATCAGACTTCAAGTTAATGCTGGTCCCCAGATGCAGGACACTCTCGTATTGGGGTATTACTTTCCAATGGGTCTCCTCTGGTGGCTCCCTCCCCCTTGTGTTTATCTTTTGGTACCAGCCCGGCGTTCCCACTCCACTTTACCTGCCCACTGCCGTCCTCTTCCCCCGTAGAGATCCAGACGTGTAGAATTCTGATCTCAGGCTGATTTCATGGGTGATCGGAGTTCCTTGGTAGGTAATCAGCTCACTTTAGGGGACAGGTTGAACCGGCGCCTCCTCCTAGTTCCCCGCCATCTTGTCCCCCCTCAAAGTCAATGTATTTTAAGTCAACCTTCAAAATGCTTCTCTTAACCATTTTGTTATGGTCTCACCACAGTATATTATTTAAATGATACTCCATTACTAACTTTGTGGGTACAAGAGGATTCCAGAAGACAATAGAATCTTTCAAAATTAAAGGTATTTAGAATTGACCAGGATCAGCACTTTACAAAAATAGAATTACACGCACCACACAAGAAAAACAATTACGCACACATCCCATTTTCTCCCCTAATAAAATAGATAAACAATGAATCTATTTATCACTAAGCAAATGGGAAGAGACAAAATAGCTCCTTATGCTTCTCAGGAAAGCCATAGATTCTGTAACCTTGTCATTCTCTCTTTCTTTCTCTCTCTCTCTCTTTTTAAGGAGATGGGTTTTTTAAAAAGATTTTATTTATTTGAGAGTAAGCATGAGGGAGAGCATGAGTGGGGATAGAGGGCAGGGCGGGCAGAGGGAGATGGAGAATTAGGCCTCCCACTGAGCAGGGATCCCAATGTTGGCCTGGATCCCAGGATCCTGAGATCATGACATGAGCCAAAGGCAGACGCTTAACAGACTGACCCAGGCAACACTCTCTTTCCCTCTTTTTAACCACAAGTTCTTATCATTTAAGTAGTTCTCCAAAGGCTAGAAAAGTGGGAAAATGAGATATTTTTATAGTTTATATCTTTCTTTCTTTTTTTTTTTTTTTAAGATTTCATTTATTTATTTGACAGAGATCACGGATAGGCAGAGAGGCAGGCAGAGAGAGAGGAGGAAGCAGGCTCCCTGCTGAGCAGAGAGCCTGATATAGGGCTTGATCCCAGGACCCTGAGACCATGACCTGAGCCGAAGGCAGAGGCTTTAACCCACTGAGCCACCCAGGCACCCCTATATTTTTTTTTTCTTAGGACAGTAGGTATACTTGTGTCATTGGGGAGCAACTAAAGTAAAACCAAGAGAAATAATGATGCCTGGCAGTTACTGAGGATCTATTAAATGCCAGACACTATCATAGACTCTTTACATCTGTTTCATTTGACTCTCTCTATAACCTTACAAGATGTTGGCAGCTTCTATTTTTATGGAAAATCAAACTGAGTATCTGTAGTTAAGGAAATGTTGAAGGTGGACTGTTAACTGGGGCCACCTGTCTGACCTCAAAGACCATACTTTCTCTTCACTTTGTAATCTTGACTGTAAGCTCTGTACTTCCCTTTAAAATATGGAACACGAGGGCTAGCTTTGTAGCATGCCACAATTTGGGGTCCAGGATATTTTCATATCCTCTTAAGACATTCAAACAACAAAAGCCAAAAGAATTTCTATTTCCTGTTCCTGTTTTCAGAGTATTCCAAGCTTCTGTTCTTCACATCCCAAAGCCTCACCCTCTCATTAATACAGGACTAGCATTATCACATTCTCTTGAGTTCAAGATTCCTGCCAATCATTCTCATACCTGGAACTCACTCCTGAGAACGTTTTCCTTGATCCTTCATTTCTGGAGTAGACATCTACACATTTTTGCTACAATTTTTTTTACTATCTTCTTAGTTAAGGATCTCCTTACCTGAATTTCAGCATAGTTAGCAGTCTTGTGGGTCTTTTCCAACAAGTTCAGGGGCAGAATGAGTCCCCTGAGGGGCTGTTTTGAATAACTATTTTTCTCAATTCCCAAAAGGAGTGGGTATGCCTAATACTGCTTCAGGTGCAAGAGAGAGGAGATAATTTATTACATTCGATGGATGTCTTAGGGCATTAGGATCTAATGCCCCTCAGAATCCTATTGACAAGGATGGTAGACTGTCTTCTATTTGGTCCGTGTCCACTCTGCATACTCTCCTATGGTCACAGCATTTTCACAATGGTCAAGAAAATATTTAAAAATACTTCTGGGTTTTGTTTCCTCCTTTTATTCCTGTACCTTTTTATTTCACTTAGTTAGGTACTCTACTCATAGCCTTGGCACAGTCTTGTGACAAGATGTAAAAGAGAAGACATTTATTAGTCCCAGAGCTGGAGAGGATTCCACAGTATAGATAACATGTCTTGGCAAGGCAGGTGATGGATGAGGACCAGGGCAATAAAGCTTTTGCTACCCCTTCCCCAGAAAAGGAAGTGCCTCTATTGGGTTCTGAGCAGAAAGGAGGACAAATACTGATTCTGAAAGCAGAAGAGTTTCCCAGCCCAGGTTCTGGACCCTGCATCTGTGTGTGAGCAAGAACTAAGAGAGAAAAGGTGGCTTGCAAAGGCAGGGCTATTAGAAGATTTGCAAAATACCTGGCACCCCAAATGTTATCTGGAAGTAGGAGAGAGCCACTCTGGGCCAGTGGAATGGACATCCCATTGGCTATGTCTCTGGACCCCCAACCAGTGACAGCCTCACCTGTTCCCAGCAAACCCCAAACCTTAACACCATGTAAGATGCCAGAACTCACATAAAACTTAGTGGGGGCAAGGATGTGAAACTCCAGGAAAAGCCAGGATTAAGTTCCCTATTGATGAAACACAACGAGGGCTGAAAATAAAAATTAAAACAAACAAAAGTAATGCCTGAGTTTTGTGCCCAGGTCATACCCATGGTGGTCTTCAAAGCAATACCAGAATGTTAAAAGGGCAGATCTATTTGATTTGTTTTCTCATATATGATTAAATTTCAACTTAGACAAGTAGTTTGCCACAGGAGTAGGGAGCAGGCCTGGGACCTGAGTCTTCCTGGTTCAATTTATATCCTACTTACATTTTGAAAACTGTTTCACTGTTATAAAGTTAACCTGGGCTCACCATGAAAAGAGTCAGACAATGTGAAAAAATATGGAGATCTCAGTGAAAATCGTGTAAAAATCACACCTTATTTACTATCCTTAAAGGCCTATCTCTTTGCATTCCTAGCTTATGGATATACGGATACACCTTTATACAGGTAAGATGGTTCTTTAAATATTTTGAAACCTATTTTCCCTCTCAGTAAGGCATTGTGAACATTTTTTCCATATTAATAAATTTAGATATACATTGGCATAAATAAATACATATAAAGATGAAAAAAGGATAAAAGATACTTGGCTAGGTAGATGTACATGTACCTTTTTAATTCAGTTCCATAATAAATAAGGGCCTATTTTATGCCAAACATCATGCTAGGAATTAAGAAAAGAGATGAATAGAATACAGATGCTGCCCTAGTGTAGGTCCCAATTTAGTAGGGGAAGCAGGGAATAGAATCAGAACAGTGTAACCCCTGAATATAATAGGTGTACAGAATATGGCCTGCTGGATAATCTGCAACTTTATTTGTATAGTACATGAATTGATGTTTCTTTCTACTTCTCTAGTTCCCATTACTACAATTTCTATGCAGATTTTGCATACTGAGAGTCCTGTGTTCCCATTGAATGCTTCAGACTTCACTTTTTTTTTCTTTTAAGATTTTATTTATTTATTTGACAGGCAGAGACCACAAGCAGGCAGAGAGGCAGGCAGGGTGGGGGAGGAGCAGTCTACCTGCTGAGCAGAGAGCCAGATGTGTGGCACCATCCCAGCACCCTGAGATCATGACCTGATCTGAAGGCAGAGGCTTAACCCACTGAGCCACCCAGGTGCCCCCATACTTAGCTTTTAATTTGTAATAATTCTCAAATAATTCACTTGTTAGATGTTTATTAAAAAAAATATGAATAAGTGCACCAAATGTGTAAGATTCAATTATCATAATGAAGAAACAATATCTTTCATAACTAAATGACTAGAACACTTCTGTTAGCCACTTCACTTTTGCCACAACAGACAAAATTAGAATGTTAACAATGTATTGCAGGGTGCATTATTTTGGAGTGTTATTTTGACACTTTGAAGGTCCTAATTCATGACTTTCTGTTTTATATAACACAGAACTGTGACACTGATGAATATTTCTGCCCAGCAGATCACAGAGGTAGCAGACCTATGATCCTGATTTATGATACCTGCATATTGAGATGTATTTTATAGTTATGTATGCCCGTTAACATTTGCTCAACATGCACAATGTCTTGTTATATTTGAGGATAGAAAACTTATGAACATACTATGAACATACTTACAGAAGAGAATTTATTAAGTAAAGTTTAAATTCATACAAATTGAATACAGAATTGATTCACTTAAAAATGCAAAATAACAGTTTAGTTTAGATTAGGTTAATTGGGAAAGGATTTCTGGAGGAAATGAATTGCCAGTTGCATTTTGAAGTAATTAATAGATATAAGAAAAGAAGAAAATACACATACAGAGAAACAATTCAAGACATGCAATGTATGGCATATTGGGTGGAGAAACTACTCTTCTGAGAAGTGTCTATCTATTCTTTTATTCAATGGGCATGCAATGAGCATAGCTTATACCAGGAACAGTGCTAGTCATGTAATACAGCATTCCTGTCTTCAAGCTTATGGTTTCATGGAGGAGATAGGCAAGTAAAAATATACCAGGACACAGGAGGGTAAAAAAAAACAAAACAAAACAAAAATTCTTTTCCCAGAACTGTAGGATACTGGTAGGAAACAGAGAAATTAAATTAGGAAAATTGGCTTTGGAGTGCTTACTAAGCATCAGCTAATAATGATGCTTATTGTTATTATAATAATATTATAATAATGTTAATAATAATAATGTATAATAATAATTATACCCCATTCCTCTCCTTTCTTCTTCATCAAGTTTCTCTAAAAAGAGATCTGCATTTGTTACCCCAAGACCATTCATGCTGTAACTCTTTGCAATCGGGCTTTTGGGGCTGTACCTCTTATTATCCTATATAATCAGAAGTCCTCAAGGACTCCTTGGCTGCCCAGCCCCTAGGTCTTTGCTCACTCCCTGGATGACCCCTTTTGTAACCTGTACTTCCCTTCCAGAACACTTTCTCAGCATGCTTCCCTGTCACTGCAGAGACCTCTGGGGTCTTGTCTCACTCCACTTCTTTGTTCCACCTCCCAATGCAGGCATTCCTTGAGTTCTGTATTTGGTCATTTCCTTTCTCTTACATATGTCCTCTCTCTCCTGACAATGTCCTCTGCTTGTATGAGCCCCATTCTATTTGGTAACTCCAAATTCTGTATTTAGAATCCTAAATTTTTTTCAGATCTATTACCTAGGCAACTTCTATTAATCATGCTTTTTTGTTTTCTGTATTTTATGATGCTCTGACATCTGGGGACTTGCTGAACAGGAGAGACTGCCCTCCCAGAGTTAACTAATTCCTAGAGATTGAAAACAACTTGCCTTCCAGCACTCCTTTGACAGAACAACCAATTCCAAGTTTCTACTGCAACGTGCCTCCTGTCAGGCTCCTGAAGCACGGGACACTATTGCCTTGCCTTATATTATCCTAGGGCCAGGTACTAGAAACCTAGAAACAACTACTATATTCAAACTATCCAATCCTAAGCCTACTTAGCCATCTAATCTTCCTTGCCCATTCCATCCCCTGAAAACAATAATAAAGGCTTTTGCCCATGCTTTTCCTTTGTTCCTTCTGCCTTTTGACCAGTCCTGGTGCTTTCCCATATAGGCATGCCATGCTTCCTATTGCTAGAGATCTATGAATATAAAAACTCTCATTCTCAAGTCTATGTGTATTAACACACCTGATTTAAATGAAGCCAAGGTACATTTTAAAACACAACTGAGCCTATACCGTTGAAAAGTAACTTCTCCTCCTCCTATATTCCCCCATGTTTGTATTAGTACCATGATTCTCAAATTCAACAAGACCCAAAACTTCAGAGTCACCTTTGGCATCTCCTTCTCTCTTGCTGCATACACATCATTGCTTACATAACATCAACTATTATCTCTACACAATTACATCTTCCTCTTTCCATTGACAAGGCCCTGATGCGATCTTCCATTGTCTCTCACTGAGATTATGACAGTCTCCCAGTCACGCTTCCTATTTCCCACTTCTCTGAATCCATTCTATAAAATGGGATCAGATTCATTTTCCAAAAGCCAACCCCAGTCATACCATCCAGCTGTTCAAAAACCTTCAGTGCCCCCTCATTCCTCATCTACTGCATCAAAATCGTATTCTTAGTCTCATTCAAAAGATAAAGTATAGTCCAAGACACAGAATAAGAGCCAAGAGGAGCCAATGTCTTAAAATCTAAAGGGAAAACAAATTAATTGGGTGATTATTATGAGCATCCATTTCCATGTTCCATTTAGTCAAAATATTGCATTAAAATGAAGCACAAAAAATCATATGTACCAGTACCATATTATCTGCAATCATATCGCAGACAGTGGTAGAGACACTGCAGGACTAGATAGTGGTTTGTTAAGGAAAATCCAAAGGCAGAGCACAAAAAGGGTAGAAGATCAAAGCCCCTTCTGCCTTTACTGATTCTGAAGCCCTCAGGGTGATTTTCAGGATTTGCCTGTGTTCCCTGATTCCATGTTTATGGGAAAACCTATCACTCTTCTCCAGTAGATACCTCTCTATCCCTAAAGTCTAGAGATAATTTTGTGCTCAAACTGGAATACTATATACCTAGTCCAAAATTTTTAGTATAATCTCAAAACAGAGGAGCATCTGTTCACAGGCAAAAAAATAATGGTCCATGATACAGTTTTCCATAGGAGTGTAGATTGACAACAGATTGTGGTCTCGCAATTTGTATGTGTTGTCACAACAATAAAACTATATTGAGTAATAAGAAATGCTTAAGTTCATTAATGCAGGAAACATGCATACCATTATAGAGTATATGCTAGGAAAAACAAAAATTCCCTAGAACAAAGCAAGACATTTGTTTTCTTTCTTCCCCTGATATTCCCTTTTTTCCCTTTAGCCAGACATGGGATATTATTGGTTATAAAGTTTCAGCTTTTATAACAGAAGGAGAAATATATCATAAACTATGTGGATGCTGAGATATACACTGAGCCCATCCTGGGCTCAAAACAAAACAAAACATGTCCCACACCCTCTCCCATCTCAGACTCAAAGACTTGTGCTTTGCTGTAGCAAACCACTGTTACACAGCATTGTGGCAATATGACGGGGCAAGAAAGAGCCACACCAGAGAGGGGACAAGGTAGAAACCTGTGATCTGTGATTGTCTTGAAGGATAACAATGCCAGAAGTCTGTCCTGAGCAAGTTGATACTCCACATATTTTCAGAGGGTCCCGCAGCATCAGTACAGGTTCCTGCCTGCCATTTCAGGATTCCGGGATCACTTCCTGGAGTGAGCTAAGGAATTTCAGAGTCAAAATAATTGTTTGAACATATGGTTATACTCTCCAAAACTTTAGCCTAAAAATTCAGGATGAACTTAAGTGAAAAGATTTAAAGCAGCAGACATTCAAGTGTAGGGTTGTTGTTTTTTTTAATGTATTTTTACAATGATATCATAGTATCAGAGCAGATCTCATTTGAGTAAAGAAAAAAATGAGACTTTTCTCATAATTACTGAAGGTATTATTGCTGATTTTATTTAACATAGTGCATTTCTCTCATCCCAGGAAGCTGTCTTATTCTATTTACAAAGCCAGATGTATGCTGATTCATATTTTTTAAAAGAAAGGACAAGAGAGAAAGAGAACATGCCAAAGGGATAAAATCAGGTTTTTCTCTCTTTGTAGATTTTAATTAACATCAATCCACTTAATTTCATTGAGCACCTAGTATTGTGAAGATTACATTCAGTAAGGGCAAACAAAAAGTAAAATCATCACCCCTGACTTTAGGGTTTAGCCCCTAACTAGGAGACCTGTAGAAAAGTGGAAGGAAACTCTACCTATGGTAAAAGACAACAGAGGGTCCCCTAGAGCACAGAAGAGGGGCATCTAGTGATTTCTGGGGGAGGAGCTCCCTGAGCTTAATGTCTAAGGATATGAAAGAGTTAACCTGGTGAGCAGAGAAGATAAGCTTTCCAGACAGGGGAGGAGCAAGTGCAAAGGCTGGAACTGTATATGGAGAGCTTGCACTTGGAGGTATGGGGTGGGTGGTAAATGAGTAAAGGGTTCAGGTCTCATCCCCAATGCACTCTCAAAGTGCATGGGACTTTCCTGGGACATGTTTCTCAATGCCTACCCCATGGCCACAAACACATGCTTTTAAAATCAGATGAGCAGTGGTTATGAACCTTCCATGGTTTAAGATCATTGGAGGAGCTTTTTATAAACTAAGTTTCCTCAGTCCCAGCCTCAAAGATTTTGCCTCACTAGGTCTGAGGTGGAACCTGGGGATAGTATCTCCCCAGATGATTCTAATGTTCAATCAGGGTTAAGAATCAACAGGGGGCTGCTGAATTTTAACAAGTTCCCAGGTGATGATTATGTTCATTACCTTTCTAGAATTGCTTCCCTGAAGCTTGTTGACACAAGTTCAACAACAGTCTTCATCAAAGCAATTGTCTTCCAAGTGCAGTCCCTGGACCAGCAGTATCAGCATGATCTGGGTACTTCAAAATGCCAATTCCTAGGCCCCACCTAGACACCCTGGATCAGAGACTCCACAGGTGAGCATGGGTTGTGCCAGAACAACCCTCCAGGTGACTCTGATATATATAAGTTTGAGAACCACTCAGTAGAGAGAAATTGTTGTACTGGGTATGTGCAGTGGGTGGCAGGGGGAAGAAGGGAAGGTGATGTACTACACACTTCTCTCCATGGGTTGCTACTCAAGGTAGAACATTTTTATAATTTTTCTTTCTTGGAATGAGGCACATTTCTCCAACTGCAAACCAAGAAAAATAAAACAGATGACAAATGATGCTTTTAACTTGCCTTTTGCTGGTATTTGACTTTCTACTGGCCATCCCATCTCCTTAAGGCACCCATAGCTTGATTATTATTTACAAGAGCCAGGAAATGGCAAGTCTTTAAAATATAAACTCTTCATGAAACACTAGGCATGTGTTTTCCACATTCTTACTTTTTCAAAATGCATTTGACTTGGCACATCACATTTTGTTTCCCTAGGATTTCATTGTAAAAGCCAGGGAAGGAATGTCTGATTTTCTTGAGATAGATGCATGAAGGTCCACTGTGTCCACAGGTTTGGTTAATGCTTTAGGTGTTCTCAAATGTCTACATTTTTTGGCCAGTTCTTAGAAACCTACCTTATTGGCAAAGCAAGAAATGGCAATTAAGTTTCAGTGAAAAACACTTTGAATTTTGATATTATCTATTATTTCTGGCTTTAGGTTTTCCTTTTTTCCTAGAGAGGCTGCATGCACTTTGGCATTATAGAGACATGGTTTCAAGTAAGGGCACTGTAGCTTCTGGCTCTAGGCCTTCATCAAGGTATTGAATATTCCTGAACCTTCATTTCCTTTAGATGTAAAATAGGGATAATAATCTCCCCCTTTTTAAAACATGCTTACTGTTAGGAGTAGATCAAATGAAGCATATGTCACATTGGAGCTCTTCTGTTCTGTTCTCTTACTAGCCACACTTTAACTGAACTGTCATAAGAACTTCTAGGTTGGTCTGGAACATTCTTAATTTTTTTCTTCTCTTCCCAGTGATAAGCCTGGCATAAAAAAAACATTGCAGTGGATGGGTCATCTCATGGGGACTAGCAAACTCTGCTCACGATGGAGGCAGAGTCCCATGAGTTAATTACAAACATTAATTCAGTTAATTCAACTCAGAAGCCAGTGATCTTTGGACATGACTTTGAACCCATCCTTTATCTTTTTGTTTGGAAAGCTTCAAAAATGTTTATAGAACAGACTTCAAGGCTCAGCTATGGATGCACCATTCCCTCAGTACACAGAAAACAGCAAGAAAATGATCTAGAATGGGGCAGTTAGCTCCAGCCTGAGTGCATATTCAGACTCAGCCCATGTCATATACATTTGGAAACTGCAGTGCATAATTCTTTATCTGATAAAACACCTTAAAATAAAACTAATGGTAATAGAGGGCCACAATCTGACAATTTGTGCGTGGAAACGGATGTGATTTATTTATTTATTTTTTTTTTTTTTTAAAGATTTTACGGATGTGTTTTAAAATGCATTTTCTTCCTAATTTTATAGAGGTGATGTTGCTCATTTACTTTACATTAACACCCTGACAGGCTGGGGGCAGCACCTGTAAACAAACCTAACGCTATTTCTGCAACATAATATATAAGTATTCACGTTAGTTAAAGGAACCTCACATTTGGTTCATGTTTTGCCACAAAATCAGCTCAGATCAGTTCAAGATTCACAACCAAAAAAGAAACAATTATAGTTTTCAGAACTTTCTTACTTTCAGAATTATAGCTAAACCACTGAGGACTTGTACTATATCTCCCTTTGGGGGGTTTTCAATCCTATTAGTTTGCTATATTCAAAAATCCATACATCTCATGGATAAGATCCAAAAAAGCATTTAAAACCACTTGCTCAAATCATCAAAGGGCATAAATTATTTCAGATTCTGCTACCATCCTTACACTTGTGTTTTTAATACAAGAAATGTGCATAAGTTATGGCTTTTAGTTTACTGTGATGGTTTTAAGTTACTGGTAGGAAAAGATAATTATCAAATTAGAATAAAATGCAGCCTGCCAACTTATTTAATAAATGTCTTCCAGGGTTGATAGAAGGGAAATTATTTGTCAAGAAAAGAAAATAAGACTTCAAATAATCGCTGACATTCTAGCTCCTGAAAACTGTTGAGCAAGTGATCACTGAGCATGATTCTTCCAGCCCATTTGTTCCACTATTTTAGGTGGTTTGCCAGGTCTTAGAGGACTGTAAGAGCTTGCTGAGCAGTAGAGCAGGCAAAAGGCTGGATGCAAAGTTTCCATGAGACCAAAGTGAAAAAGAAATTGTGTGCTAGGATTTCCTGGGCATTATTATGAGAAACACTTTTGGCTGGGTGTATTTTGGATTTTCCCAGTGATACCTATGCTCAGAGTATCTTTGCATGGGATACTGTATAGTGATCTCATGGGTATTTATTTACTCAGTCTGTTTCCTGAAGAAGGGTAATGGAATGTGCCACCAAAATGTGCCACTTTGGCATAAGAACTGTTTTGAGATGAAGCAGGCATGAAAAAAATCCCCCTTGCCCAACCCCTGTTTATTTATGTAAGAGCAGGGCACAACTTTTCTGAGGTGTCTCTCCCTACCTCACCACCAAGAAGGACAAATGTTAATCATGGAAAGAAAACTTAAGACCCTATCATCCTGGAAACAGTACCAGAGGAATCTACATGACAAGCCTTTCTTTTCTTTTTTTTTTTTTTTATAATTGGAAATGTCATATTTTCTTTTCTTTTCTTTTTTTTAATTTCTTTTCAGTGTAACAGAATTCATAGTTTTTGCACCACACCCAGTGCTCCATGCAATGTGTGCCCTCCACAATACCCACCACCTGGCTCCCCCAACCTCCCACCCCCCACCCCTTCAAAACCCTCAGGTTGTTTTCCAAAGTCCATAGTCTCTCAGGGTTCATCTCCTACTCCAATTTCCCTCAACTCCCTTCTCCTCTCCATCTCCCCATGTCCTCCGTGTTATTTGTTATTCTCCGCAAATAAGTGAAACCATATGATAATTGACTCTCTCTACTTGACTTATTTCACTCAGCATAATCTCTTCCAGTCCCATCCATGTTGCTACAAAAGTTGGGTATTCATCCTATCTGATGGAGGCATAATACTCCATAGTGTATATGGGCCACATCTTCCTTATCCATTCGTCCGTGGCATCTAGGTTCTTTCCACAGTTTGGCCACAGTGGCCATTGCTGCTATAAACATTGGGGTACAGATAGCCCTTCTTTTCACCACATCTGTATCTTTGGGGTAAATACCCAGTAGTGCAATTGCAGGGTCATAGGGGAAGCTCTATTTTTAATTTATTGAGGAATCTCCACACTGTTCTCCAGAGTGGCTGCACCAACTTGCATTCCCACCAACAGTGTAAGAGGGTTCCCCTTTCTCCATGTCCTCTCCAACACACGTTGTTTCCTGTCTTGCTCATTTTGGCCATTCTAACTGGTATAAGGTGGTATCTCAATGTGGTTTTAATTTGCATCTCCCTGATGGCTAGTGATGATGAACATTTTTTCATGTGTCTGATAGCCATTTGTATGTCTTTATTGGAGAAGTGTCTGTTCATATCTTCTGTCCATTTTTGGATATGATTATCTGTTTTGTGTGTGTTGAGTTTGAGAAGTTCTTTATAGATCCTGGATATCAACCTTTTGTCTGTACTGTCATTTGCAAATATCTTCTCCCATTCCATGGGTTGCCTCTTTGTTTTGTTCACAGTTTCCTTTGCTGTGCAGAAGCTTTTGATCTTGATGAACCCCCAAAAGTTCATTTTCACTTTTGTTTCCTTTGCCTTTGGAGACTTATCTTGAAAGAAGTTGCTGTGGCTGATATCAAAGAGGTTACTGCCTATGTTCTCTAGGATTCTGATGGATTCCTGTCTCACATTGAGGCCCTATATCCATTTCGAGTTTATCTTTGTGTACAGTGTAAGAGAATGGTCGAGTTTCATTCTTCTACATATAGCAGTCCAATTTTCCCAGCACCATTTATTGAAGAGACTGTCTTTTTTTCCACTGTATATTCTTTCCTGCTTTGTCGAAGATTATTTGACCATAGAGTTGAGGGTCCATATCTGGGCTCTCTACACTGTTCCACTGGTCTATGTGTCTCTTTTGATGCCAGTACCATGCTGTCTTGGTTCTCACAGCTTGTATGGAATCAGAAGAGACCCTGAATTGCTAAGGAAATGTTGAAAAACAAAAATAAAAGTGGTGGCATCACGTTACCTGATTTCAAGCTTTACTACAAAGCTGTGATAACAAGCCTTTCTAACTAGCCTTTATCTTTGCCCTTGGAAATGAAAAACTGCAGTCCTCTGTCCTGCCAATTTTTTCCAGAAATGTGTTGTTCTTTGTTGATGATGCCATATAAGTCAAAGGTCTAAGCCACCTTAAGTTACTCATTTTTCCCTGGGTATCTCCCACGTATATGTAAGGTAAACATGTTAATAAACTTCTGTTTAATAAACTTTCTGTTCATGGTCTTAGCCACGAACTCAGAAGGACAGGTGTAGATTATTTTTTCACTCCCTACACAGAAAACAGAAGGTAACTTTTGTTGACCTTAGTAGTCAGCTCCCAGCTTATATGACATACAAATGGATGCTCAGTTAATCCTACTGTATTATACTACTTGGAGATAATGAGACCATATTTAAATTAAAAATGACATCAAAACTACTAGTCCCAAGTAATTAGTAAATTACTTCTTATTACATAATTTTGTATTATTCCACTACAAGAATATAGCAATACTTAAATGGTCTAGTCAGCTTTACTGAACATACTAGATCTACATCATCTGTGATAATTATCTGATCAACATAATATAAGTAATGCATTTTGAAGAGAGCTTCTTAGCCTCACCTGTCCTTATATGAAGATATGCAGCTGCTAATAAAAGGAAAATGAAGATCAAAAAGCATTCTACAAAAGACTTGCTTGCTTCATTGCCCTACCCTTCTTTGAATATTCTGCTCTATCAAATGCATTCATTTTATTTTATTTTTCAGTGTTCCAAGCTTCATTGTTATGCATCACAACCAGTGCTCCATGCACATTTTAATGACTGATCTATTTATTTTTGGTAATAGCATCTCAGGAACACTTAAACCATGCTTGAGCTTCACAGTCTAGGCAGACATTTGACTATTTAGAAGGAGTGTATATGTGTCTCTAAAAAAGCCAAAGTATACAGTAAAAATCAATAAAGGGACTGGCTAAAAGAAACACACATCAATCTTGTGGGCAAATGGGAGCATGGAGTGAAATTGATTATTTATCTACACATTTGGTGTGCTAATATATGCAAGGAAGGATTGTTTGAAACATCTTCTCTGTAATTATTCCACTTTAAGTAAATAATGTCTTCAATTCATCCAATGTTGGACCAGGGTGTGGTGGGGGGATGTTGTGGGGTGGGAGAAGGGTTGCAAGTATAGAATGATTACATAAATAGGGAAAAAGGACACAAAAGTATGGCTTTTATATTTTTATCAATTTCATGCTTAATGCCTATAGGTTTCAATTTCATGATCAACAAACGTTTATTGAGTGCCTATTATAGACCAGGCACTGAGTAAGAAAGGCCCCCATATACAACATGTGAATAAATTCCCTACTGCATTTTTCTTAATGTATGATTGATTGTATATTCCTTTCATAAATGCCATGAACTTCTGGAGATAAGGGGAAGTGATTTTGAGTGTGTTACTTTAAGTTCCAGATCTTTGAAGCTATTGGTACATTTGTGTTATAAACACGTTTTTCGTATATATTCATCTTGCTTCCAATTGTAGCAATATCCATAAGAACATGTTGACTTCAGGACACATAGCTTTAAATCGTGACTGTACAACAGGATTTAGCACTGCACCAAAGGACCAGGATATTTGGTGCCGAAGCCGTTTTTAAGAACTTCTTTATGAAGAGAAAGGAGGGGGCCAGTTCTTTGATGGTCTCATTCTTTCCCACAAACCCTAGCCACATGTTTATGTGGAGAATATAATGGAACACCTCCATTGTGAAGCTCTGCCTTCACCAAAAACAAATTTCCCACCTCTTGAGTTCCTATCACTTAACAAAACTGAAACAAATCTAACGGGTGAACACACTGGATCAACCATCATTCAGCAGGCACATGTTGTGCAAGGAAAGAGTCACAGTCAACTCTCCAGACACTTGGGACACAGAAGGTTTAGAGATTAGCTAAGTAATGACAAAATATAACCACCAGTGTTCATATTTAGTTTTTAAAAGCTTGATCAGAGACTTCAGGGCCCTTGAGATAAATGTCTTCTTTGAACATGTTTATAATAGTTCATTTTTAGTGTAATTTTTAGAACCATGAACAGAAAAAAATTCCTTCCATGCTTTTCCAAAGGAGCTTTAAAAAGTCTACAAAACTAAGCAAACCACAAAACTTCTATGAATCTGTTTCCTGGCCCTGCTGGATTTATAGAATAATATTCCCATGCATGGAAAGAACCTGTTGGTGCACTTGAGATTCATCCACAATGCATGGCAGGTTATTTACAGCAAAACAAGTCAGCCATTAGTCCTGTGCATTAACAAGTTCTGGTGACTGACCAGGTAAAGAGATATGTACATGGCTGGGGCCTGGACCAAAATGTAAGTCCAGTTCTTATACCCAGGATCCCCATTAAAAAACTAGCAGTTGTAGAGGTACCTGGATGGTGCAATCAGTTGGGCAGAAAACTCTTGATTTCAGCTCATGTTGTGATCTCAGAGTTGTGGAATTGAGCCCCACATCGGGCTCAGTACCTGACATGGGACCTGCTTGAGACTCTCTCCCTCTGCCCCTCCCCTATGAAATAAGTGGCTAGATCTTTAAAAAAACAAAAACAAAAACAAGTAACTAGCAGTTGTGTTACAAGGAGAGTTATGATATGCAGAACAAAAGGGTAACTGTGTTTAAGTACTAAGACTTTGCTTCCTAGTGAAAAAATTAGGATAAATGCTAGGTAAGAGTTAATAAAGGTATCCAACTTACCTTGGGTAAGTCACTTCACTCTCAGCGCTAATGTATCATCTACAAAATTGGGGCATCAATAGCAGCTTTATCATAAAGTTCATGGTAGACAGTAATCATCGTCTAAGAGAGAGCTTATTATCAGGAACTCACACCACGAAAGTAGCCTACATTCAAGGATATAACATTTGGAACATTCACATTATTTCTATAAGTAAAGCCTTGTCCCCTAGAATAAAAATGCAAATGGGAAACTTTGAAAGGAAACTTACCTCACTTTTTTAGTACCTATTTTCAAGTTGGTGAAGTCTTCAGTCAAAATGAAGGCTAGAGAGTTAAAAGAAAATGTGTTTGGGTCAGAGGGTGTAAGGAATTCAGAATGAGAGTGGAACAAGGGAAAGTTAGTCTGATTAGTGAGTTTTGCCTGAATCATAGAAAGAGCCCTCACTTGCAGGAAAGATCACACCCCCTGAAGAGGGGAAAAATTTTAATCAGAGTCTCACTGAGTGTCCCAGGTTTGCATATCACCAGACTTCAGGCCAGAATCCCAAATTTGTTCAGGCAGACTTAATGAAAATAACACGGTCTAATTATAAACATGTCATTTTCTTCCACACTCTGTCTTTCTATTCCATCCTCTCCTTCCTCCTTCCCTTTCTTCCTTCCTCCCTCCTTCTCTCCCTCCCTGTATATTCATTGGAGTTCAGAGGATGCATGTATTTGCTTCAGGCAACTGAGTCCTATCAGTTTTTCAACAGAAAATATTTTGAAGGCTGGTTTAGAGGTATGCCCAGCAGCATGTTGGTGAATATCCAAAATTTTATAAACTAAAAGGAAATGAAAGACTGTGTGGAGCCATCCACCTAAATATTGGAAAAAAAAAAGCCTTAAACTACCTCAATGCAGGTAAAGGGAAGTGACATGCATTTATAGCAGTCGAAGAGATGATATGGACAGAAACAGCACACAGTGAATTTAGAGTTTATTTAAAAAATTGGGTAGGGACACCTGGGTGGCTCAGTGGGTTAAGCCTCTGCCTTCGGCTCAGGTCATGATCTCAGGGTCCTGGGATCGAGCCCCACATCGGGCTCTCTGCTCAGTGGGAAGCCTGCTTCCTCCCTCTCTCTCTCTGCCTGCCTCTCTGCCTGCTTCTGATCTCTGTCTGTCAAGATAATAAATAAAATTTTTTAAAAAATTGGGTAGACTTTGCTGCATCAGTGCTTGTAATGAGCTTATCTCTTTTTTACAGATGTGGAACCTAAAAGAATTTGGTAAATTTTCTTTCTGGGGTCTATATTAAGAAGGGATATTGCTTTCACTATAGGTGAAGCATGAAAAAATATTTAAAGCTTATATGCATAAATATATGGATATGTATGTGTGTGTGTTGTGAATATGTTCCCATACCTGTTCTGAGTTGATCTTTTTTTTTAGTTTTTTAATTGTTTTATAAACATATAATGTATTTTCATCCCCAGGGGTACAGGTCTGTGAATCGCCAGGTTTACACACTTCACAGCACTCACCATAGCATGTACCCTCCCCAGTGTCCATAACCCCACCGCCCTCTCCTGACCCCCCTCCCCCCCGCAACCCTCAGTTTGTTTTATGAGATTAAGAGTCTCTTAATGTTTTTCTCCCTCCCGATCCCATCTTGTTTCATTTATTCCTTTCCTACCCCCTCAGCCCCCCATGTTGCCTCTCCACTTCCTCATATCAGGGAGATCATATGATAGTTGTCTTTCTCTGATTGACTTATTTCGCTCAGCATAATACCCTCTAGTTCCATCCACATCGTTGCAAATGGCAAGATTTCATTTCATTGATGGCTGCATAGTATTCCATTGTGTGTGTGTGTGTATATATATATATATATATCACCTCTTCTTTATCCATTCATCTGTTGATGGACATCTAGGTTCTTTCCATAGTTTGGTTATTGTGGACATTGCTGCTATAAACATTCGGTGCATGTACCCCTTCAGATCACTACGTTTGTATTTTTAGGGTAAATACCCAGTACTGCAATTGCTGGGTCATAGGGTAGCTCTATTTTCAACTTTTTGAGGAAACTCCATGCTGTTTTCCAGAGTGGTTGCACCAGCTTGCATTCCCACCAACAGTGAGGAGGGTTCGCCTTTCTCCACATCCTCACCAGCATCTGTCATTTCCTGACTTGTTAATTTTAGCCATTCTGAGGTGTGAGGTGATATCTCATTGTGGTTTTGATTTGTATTTCCCTGATGCCGAGTGATGTGGAGCAATTTTTCATGTGTCTGTTGGCCATCTGGATGTCTTCTTTGCAGAAATGTCTGTTCATGTCCTCTGCCCATTTCTTGATTGGATTATTTGTTCTTTGGGTGTAGAGTTTGCTAAGCTCTTTATAGATTTTGGGTATAGCCCTTTATCTGATATGTCATTTGCAAATATCTTATCCCATTCTGTCAGTTGTCTTTTGGTTTTGATAACTGTTTCCTTTGCTGTGCAAAACTTTTGATGTTGAGGAAATCCCAATAGTTCATTTTTGCCCTTGTTTCCCTTGCCTTTAGCAATGTTCCTAGAAAAAAGTTGCTGTGACTGAGGTAGAAGAGGTTGCTGCCTGTGTTCTTCTCAAGGATTTTGATGGATTCCTTTCTTACTTTGAGGTCCTTCATCCATTTTGAGTCTATTTTCATGTGTGGTATAAGTAAATGGTCCAGTTTCATTTTTCTGCGTGTGGCTGTCCAATTTTCCCAACACCATTTGATGAAGAGGCTGTCTTTTTTCCATTGGATATTCTTTCCTGCTTTGTTGAAGATTGGTTGACCATAGCATTGAGTGTCTATTTCTGGGCTCTCTATTCTGTTAATTGATCTATGTGTCTGTTTTTGTGCCAGTACCATACTGTCTTGATGATGACAGCTTTGTAATAGAGCTTGAAGTCTGGAATTGTGATGCCACCAACTTTGGCTTTCTTTTTCAATATTCCTTTGGCTATTCGAGGTCTTTTCTGGTTCCATATAAATTTTAGGATTATTTTTTCCATTCCTTTGAAAAAAATGGATGGGATTTTGATAGGGATTACATTAAATGTGTAGAGTGCATTAGGTAGCATAGACATTTTCACAATATTTGTTCTTCCAATCCATGAGCATGGAACATTTTTCCATTTCTTTGTGTCTTCCTCAATTTCTTTCATGAGTACTTTATAGTTTTCTGAGTATAGATTCTTTGCCTCCTTGGTTAGGTTTATTTCTAGTTATCTTATGGTTTTGGGTGCAATTGTAAATGGGATTGACTCCTTAATTTCTCTTTCTTCTGTCTTGTTGTTGGTGTAGAGAAATGCAACTGATTTCTGTGCATTAATTTTATATCCTGACACTTTACTGAATTCCTGTACAAGTTCTAGCAGTTTTGGAGTGGAGTCTTTTGGGTTTTCCACATATAGCAACATATCAACTGCAAAGAGTGATAGTTTGATTTCTTCTTTTCCAATTTGGATGCCTTTAATTTCTTTTTGTTGTCTGATTGCTGAGGCTAGGACTTCTAGTACTATGTTGAATAGCAGTGGTGGTAATGGACATCCCTGCCATTTTCCTGACCTTAGCAGAAAAGCTGTTTTCCTCCATTGAGAATTATATTTGCTGTGGGTTTTTCATAGATGGCTTTGATGATATTGAGTATGTGCCCTCTATCCCTACACTTTGAAGAATTTTGATCAAGAAAGGATGCTGTACTTTGTCAGATGCTTTTTCAGCATCTATTGAAGTATCATATGGTTCTTGTTCTTTCTTTCATTAATGTATTCTATCACATTGATTGATTTGCGGATGTTGAACCAACCTTTCAGCCCTGGAGTAAATCCCACTTGGTCGTGGTGAATAATCCTTTTAATGTACTGTTGGATCCTATTGGCTAGTATTTTGGTGAGAATTTTCACATCTGTGTTCATCAAGGATATTGGTCTGTAATTCTCTTTTTTGATGGGGTATTTGTCTGGTTTTGGGATCAAGGTAATGCTGGTCTCATAAAATGAGTTTGGAAGTTTTCCTTCCATTTCTATTTTTTTTGGAACAGTGTCAGGAGAATAGGAATTAATTCTTCTTAAATGCTTGGTAGAATTCCCCTGGGAAGCCTTCTGGCCCTGGGCTCCTGTTTGTGGGAGATTTTTGATGACTGCTTCAATCTCCTTACTGGTTATGGGTCTGTTCAGGTTTTCTATTTCTTCCTGGTTCAGTTGTGGTAGTTTATAAGCTAATAGGAATGCATCCATTTCTTCCAGATTGTCAGATTTGCTGGCGTAGAGTTGCTCAGTGTATGTTCTTATAATTGTTTGTATTTCTTTGGTGTTGGTTGTGATTTCTCCTCTTTCATTCATGATTTTATTTATTTGGGTCCTTTCTGTTTTCTTTTTATAAGTCTGGCCAGGGGTTTATCAATCTCATTAATTCTTTCAAAGAACCAGCTCCTAGTTTTGTTGATTTGTTCTATTGGTTTTTGTTTGTTTGTTTGTTTGTTTGTTTTGGTTTTTGTTTGTTTGTTTGTTTCTATTTCATTGATTTCTTCTCTGATCTTTATGATTTCTCTTCTCCTGCTGGGTTTAGGCTTTCTTTGTTGTTCTTTCTCCAGCTCCTTTAGGTGTAGGGTTAGGTTGTGTACTTCAGACCTTTCTTGTTTCTTGAAAAAGGCTTGTATCACTCTATATTTTCCTCTCAGGACTGCCTTTGCTGTGTCCCACAGATTTTGAACCATTGTGTTTTCATTATCATTTGTTTCCATGAATTTTTCAGTTCTTTAATTTCCTGGTTGACCCATTCATCCTTCAGAAGGATGCTGTCTCCATGTATTTGGGTTCTTTCCAAATTTCCTCTTGTGATTGAGTTCTAGCTTCAGAGCATTGTGGTCTGAAAATATGCAGGGAATGATCCCAATCCTTTGATACTGGTTGAGACCTGATTTATGATCCAGGATGTGATCTGTTCTGGAGAATGTTCCATGTGTACTAGAGAAGAATGTGTATTCTGTTGCTTTGGGATGGAATGTTCTAAATATATCTGTGATGTCCATCTGGTCCAGTGTATCATTTAAGGCCTTTATTTCTTTGTTGATCTTTTGCTTGGATAATCTGTCCATTTCACTGAGGGGAGTGTTAAAGTCCCCTATTATTACTGTATTATTGTCTATGAGTTTCTTTGATTTTGTTATTAATTGGTTTATATAGTTGGCTGCTCCCACGAGGGGCATAGATATTTAAAATTGTTAGATCTTTCTGTGGACAGACCCTTTGAGTATGATATGGTGTCCTTCCTCATCTCTTATTATAGTCTTTGGCTTAAAATCTAATTGATCTGATATAAGGATTGCCACCCCAGCTTTCTTCTGATGTCCATTAGCATGGTAAATTGTTTTCCACCCTCTCACTTTAAATCTTGAGGTGTCTTTGGGTCTAAAATGAGTTTCCTGTAGACAGCATATTGATGGGTTTTGGTTTTTTTAATCCATTCTGATACCCTATGTCTTTTGATTGGGGCATTTAGCCCATTTACATTCAGGGTAACTATTGAGAGATATGAATTTAGTGCCATTGTATTGTCTGTAAGGTGACTGTTACCGTATATTGTCTCTGTTCCTTTCTGATCTACTACTTTTAGGGTCTCTCTTTGCTTAGAGTACCCCTTTCAGTATTTCCTGTAGAGCTGGTTTGGTGTTTGAAAATTCTTTCAGTTTTTGTTTGTCTTGGAAGTTTTTTATCAGTCCTAATTTCATTGATAGCCTAGCTGGATATAGTATTCTTGGCTGCATGTTTTTCTCGTTTAGTGCTCTGAATATATCATGCCAGTTCTTTCTGGCCTGCCAGGTCTCTGTGGATAAGTGCCCTGCCAATCTAATGTTTTTACCATTGTATGTTACAGACTTCTTTTCCCAGGCTGCTTTCCGGATTTTCTTTGTCACTAATACTTGTAAATTTTACTATTAGGTGATGGGGTATGGACCTATTCTTATTGATTTTGAGGGGGGGTCCTCTGCACCTCCTGGATTTTGATGCTTGTTCTCTTTTTCATATTAGGGAAATTCTCTACAATAATTCTCTCCAATATACCTTCTGCTCCCCTCTCTCTTTCTTCTTCTTCTGGAATCTCAGTTATTCTAATGTTGTTTCATCTTTTGGTGTCACTTATCTCTTGAATTCTCCCCTCATGGTCCAGTATTTCTTTGTCTCTCTTTTTCTCAGATTCTTTATTCTCTGTCATTTGGTCTTCTATATCACTAATTCTTTCTTCTGCTTCATTTATCCTAGCAGTAAGAGCCTCCATTTTTTATTGCACCTCATTAATAGCTTTTTTTATTTCAACTTGGTTAGATTTTAGTTCTTTTATTTCTCCAGAAAGGGCTTTTATCTCTCCAGAGAGTGTTTCTCTAATATCTTCCATGCCTTTTTCGAGCCCAGCTAGAAACTTGAGAATCGTCATTCTGAACTCTAGATCTGACATATTACCAACGTCCATATTGATTAGGTCCCTATCCTTTCGTACTGCCTCTTGTTCCTTTTTTTTGTGGTGAGTTTTTCCGCCTTGTGATTTTGTCTAGATAAGAATATATGAAGTAGCTAATAAAATACTAAAAGGGTGGCAAAGATCCCAGGAAAATGTGCTTTAACCAAATCAGAAGAAACCCCAAATCGTGCTGGGGGGTGGGGAGAAAGAGGATAAAAAGAATTTCAGAAAAAAAAAATTAAAAAAAGAAAACATATAAAAAGAAAAAAAAATATATATATATATATATATTAGACTGATGACTAGAACAGGGTCACCCACTTAATTTTGGGAATGTTTTGGTCTCTTAGAAGAAACTACCTCCCCAAATTTTAAAGAATGAAAAATATATATAAGGATAAACACAATGAAGGGATGGAATATGCCTATAAAGATGAAAAAAAAAGTGTTTTTTTTTTTTTTATTTCTAAAAAAGGAGTTTATAAGGTAAGTTCGTTGGGAGAATAAAGACAAAAGAAAGTGGAGAGAATTTGCTCGAGCTGGAGACAAGAACAAGCCCAGAGCTAGATTTAGGGTATATTTTGACCTATTAGAAGAAGTTGTGCCCCAAATTTTTTAGAAGAAAAAACCCTATGTGTGTACAAAAAATAAAGTTAGATACAATGAAGGATAAAATGACTATAATAATGAAGGTTCAAGAAAGATTTTTTTTAAATGAAAGGTATTTTTAAGATAAACTAGTTAAAAATGTTAAAAGAGGAAAGGGTAAAAGTTTCAAAAAAGTTAGCAGAAGGAGAAAAAATAAAATTAGTTAACTGCAAGACTAAAGAATCCTGAGGAGAAAGCCATGCATTCCATGCTTTGTTTTCTACTCCTCTGGAATTTCGCTGTTCTCCTTCATAACTGAACTTGGTCTGGCTGGATTTCTTGTTGATCTTCCGGGGAAGGGGCCTGTTGTAGTGATTCTCAAATGTCTTTTCCCAAGGCGGAATTGCACCACCCTTACCAGGGGCCGGGATAAGTAATTTGCTCAGGTTCACTTTCAGGAGCTTTTGTTCCCTGAATGTTTTCCATAGAGCTCTGGAGGACAGGAATGAAGATGATGGCCTCCCAATCTCTGGCCCGGAGGACTTGAGAGTTCGGGACCCCACTCCTTAGTGCTCCCTCAGAGAAAAGTGCTCAATCACTGCCATCTCCCTGGCCTCTGGCCATGCTCCAAGCTCACCCAGCCTGTGACTGGTTCAAGGTAACCCCAAGTTGAGAGCTCACCCCTCAGCGCTCTCTCTGTAGCCAGCTTCCCTGCTCTAATACCTGAAAGCTCTGTGACACTCAGACACCCCTGCTCCTTCTGTGGCCCCACGGGACCTGGGGCCACACTGACCCTGCATGGGCTTCACCCTGGTTTAGCCTCTGGAGCGATGTCCCTTAGTGGAGCAGACTTTTTTTTTTTTTTAATTTATTTATTTGTCAGAGAGAGAGGGAGAGAGAGCGAGCGAGCACAGGCAGACAGAGTGGCAGGCAGAGGCAGAGGGAGAAGCAGGTTCCCTGCCAAGCAAGGAGCCCGATGCGGGACTCGATCCCAGGATGCTGGGATCATGACCTGAGCCAAAGGCAGCCGCTTAACCAACTGAGCCACCCAGGTGTCCCTGGAGCAGATTTTTAAAAGTCCTGATTTTGTGCTCCATTGCTCCGCCGCTTGCTGGGACCCGTCCCCTCCCCCCACAGTTTATCTTCCCGTCGCTTTGGATTCACATCACCACCAGTCCTACCTTTCAGAAAGTGGTCGATTTTCTGAATTGTTGCTCTTCTTCTCTTCGATCTCCTGTTGGATTTGTAGGTGTTCGCAATGGTTTGATAAGCTATCTAGCTGATTTGCTACCTGATGTCGTCTCAGCCTGCTACTTCTCTGCCATCTTGACTCCTCCCTCTGTTCTGAGTTGATCTTAAGAGAGATAGTTGCCCAATAGCAATACCTATGCCTTCCAAACGTGGTTATATCATCATTGTCTTCATGAAACTTCACTTCTACTTAAAGAAGTGAATATTCATATGTATATACTGCTGATGAGAGGGAGCCAATGGGTGAGTGTCAGTGTCCAAATAAGTCTCACCAGCATTGAAGAAAGACTTTTCAACCTAGAATTGTTTAACTGCCTTTATAGCATCTGAACTGCAGGTAAGTTCACATTAAGTGAACTGAAAGTCTTCAGAGCATTCCCAACATATCTTATTCCAGCACAGAACTATTTTGAGCTGAAGGCTGAGCTCTCTGCCCTCCTCTTAATCTACCTGTAAACAGAACATGAATTCCCGCTTGTGAAGGTATCTCCTTTTCCCATACCAGAAAGACAGTAACAACCTTATCAGCAGAGATGAGATGACACCAAGACTCTACATGAATAAACCTTATTAACTAGCCCTTATCTTGCATTACCTTCACCATATATTTACTTTCCCATAATTAGCCACCCCTAAAAGCTCAAAATAATTTTTTCTTTCTTTTCCTTTTTTTCTTTCTCTTCCTTTTCTTTTCTTTCTTTTTTTTTTTTTTTGTCATTTATCTACAAAATTATTGTTCTTTGCTAAGATGCTGTATAAGCCCAAGTTCTAACCACCCCTTTGAGTTACTCATCACTTAGTATTCCCATCTGTGCATTATACACACGTTAATAAACTTCTGGTTGTTTTCTCTTGTAATCTGTCTTTCACCGTCTAATTTGCATGGCCTCAGTCACTGAACCTAAGATGGGTAGAGGAAAATTATTTCTTTCTCTCCTACAGAATCAAACTTAAGAGTTTATGATATACACCCTTGGGCATGTGGTGCAGCTCTACCACAAACAGTCCCATGCTAATCTGCTGCTGTGTCTGAGACATCTTCTCAGTTACCAAGAATTTATGACAGACAGAATGAGAGAGGAAGAGGGGAGTGAACTATGTACATCCCACTTAATCCCAGCTTTTTTTTTTTTTAATCAAAACCTTAAAACTACAAAAAATGTCATGAAAACTAGGCCTCTTGCTGGGAGGAACGTTGGAAGTAAGAGGGGAGATTGGGAGCTTCAGCTTCTCTTAAGTGCCCACACCTAGGATGTCTGGCTAGATGTCTAACTTCATCCAGGGCAGAAATTCATCTCTCCAGGGGACAGAAACAATCTCATACACTACACATACACACAGTTTCCTCTGGGCATTTGATGACTATCGCAAGAGATGATAAAGCACCCCCTTCTGCAGGGAGGATATATCAGATGTATCAGGAGTGTGACATACATTACTTTCTTATGTCAATAGCATAAGACATTATAATTGTTGGGTCGGCAGCTCCGGGAATGCAGGAGGAACAGTAGAAATGACTGCTGGGCCGCCATCTTCCAGCCCCCCCCCCCCCTTCCTTAACCCTTGACTCTCCCGCCAAAAGGATGTATGCCCAGGTCACGTCTCCATAGGTAACCCGATACCTATGCAGGAAACAGAAGTATCAGGATGCCCCCTCCCCATACCTTCCAATCACCAAATACCTTACCATGTATGGATGTGAACCCATGCCCTGACTTGGCCCAATAAAAGACTCCGCTGACTCCCTCCCAGCATGAACTTCCCCAGCTCCCCCTTCCTGAGTTGTGGAACCTCGCCCGAGAGTGCTGACCTCCTCCCAGGGCGACTTTCCTGACTCCCCTTCTACTGAGCCCTGAATCTTCGCTGGAGAGAGACTTTAATAAATCTTGCCTTGCACCTACCTTATCTGGTGTTGTGTTTACCTCACCTGTAAAACTTTACATTTGGTGCAAGATGCAGGAAGGAGATTGAGCCCCCACCCCAGTGAGGAGGCTCTCTTCTCTTCCTAGCCTGACCTGGGCCTGCCTTTCCAAACGCCACTTCTGAAGCCGTGGTGAGTTTCCCCAATTCCATGCCTCCCTCTGGAAAGCCCTGCCCTAATCTCGGCCGCATCAGGGCAGACCCCGCCGGTCACCAGGTGACCTCCGTGACTCCGAGAGGCTGAGAGACATCCTAACCTCTACACAGTCAACACAGTTTTTCTGCAACCCAGTGGTGGATGAGGGGACACCTTCCTCCAGGGCTCGGATTGCCCAGCAATGAATCATGGGGACCTCCCAATCTAAATTTGACTTTCTAAACACCCCTGGGGTGCCTGTTGGCCAATCTTAAAACCCTGGAACTGGACCAGGACCTGTGAAGGTGACATCTCCTACATTGTTGTACCATTGCTTGGCCACAATACTGATTAGACATTCAGTCCCAGTGGCTTCCAGAAGGCACATTTGACTATCAAATTCTCATGGACCTAGACAATCTCTGCAAACACCAAGGCAAATGGGCCAAGGTCCCTTATGTCCAGGCTTTCTGGGCTCTATGCTCTCACCTCCCTGTGCCCTCACTTCTCCACTTCACAGGTCTCTTGGCCCACTCCCCTCCCCATCCTCTGCCACCCACTGCTCCCAAAGATGTGGACCTCTCCTCCCCCTCTCCCCTCTCTGAACCCCCGGAGAGCTTCACCCACCCACTGACAAGAGGGCCCCCAGTTCCTCCTCTTCCTCCTCCTTACCATGATCCCATACCCCAAGGTCCCTCTCTCCCTACACTCCCTAACCCCCCTGCTCCAACAACTCCCATTTCAGTCCCTTCTACCCCTACCCCCATCTCATCCCCTAAATCCCCAAAACCTGAGTCCACTCCTGCAGCCCCCACCGAACCCCCTCTCACATCTCCTCCAGCCTCCCCTCCCATCTCCACCCACACAAAGGCTCAAAAACCCTCCCCCGATTTAGTCTGCCCGCTAAGGGAGGTTGCCAGAATTGAGGGAGTTGTTTGGGTTCATGTGACCTTCTCTCTACAAAACCTTTCCCAAATTGAGAAACGTTTGGACTCTTTTTTGGCCAACCCTGATAACTACATAAAGGAATTCCAATATCTGGCCCAGGCCTATGACCTCACCTAGCATGAGCTACATGTGGTCCAAACTACCACCCTCACCACAGAGGAAAGGGAGGACATTCAGGCTGCAGCCCGAGAACATGATGCAGGTCCATCTTACTGATGCCACCATGCCCATTGGCACTCAGGCAGTCCCAGCTGCGGAGCCTGAATGGGTCTACCAAGATAGCCAAGATGGCCGCCGGCGCCATGACCGTAGGGTCCAGTGCCTTATCGCCAGCATGCAGGCAGCCTCTAATAAGGTAGTCAACTATGATAAACTTAGGGAGGTATTCAGGAACCAAAAGAGTACCCGGCCATGTTTCTTAACTGACTTACTGAGGTGCTGACTCAATATGCTCGCCTAGACCTGGCCTCTCTGGCAGGGCAACTGTGTTAGCCACCCACTTTATTTCTCAGCCACCAACATTTGGAAAAAATTAAAGAAAGTGGAGGAGGGCCCTCAAACTCCCATTTCTGATCTGGTGAAAATGGCATTTAAAGTCTTTAACTCCTGAGAGGAGGCAGCAGAAATTAAGTGCCAAGCCATACTCCAACAGAAGATCCAACTGCAGACCCAAGCCCTGGTAGCAGCCCTGAGGCCGGCAGGTTCTGGGGTCAACAGAAGGGAGCACCTAACCGTGTCCCTCCAGGGGCCTGTTTCAAGTGAGGAGCTGAGAGACACTGGGCCCATCAATGCCCCAATCCAAAAGCGCCTACTAGGCCATACCTTCAATGTCGCATGATGGGCCACTGGAAATGGGACTGCCCAAGCCTCGGGGGATTCCTGGCGCCTCCACTTGGGGGAGACCCTGAGATGGTAAGTCCTGCTTTCCAACGTCTTGGATTGGAGGATGACACCCCTCTCACCCATGCCGAGCCCAGGGTCACAATCCAGGTAGCGAGTAAGTCCATTTCCCTTCTGTTGGGCACAGGGGCTACCTATTCTGTCCTGCCTTCCTACTCAGATCCTACTTGTCCCTCCCCAGTTGCAGTTATAGGAATTGATGGTACTTCCTCCACTGCAAAGGCCACCCCACCCCTTATGTGCAGCCTGGATGGGTTCCCCTTCTCACACTCCTTCCTCATTATCCCTTCCTGCCCTGTTCCCCTACTAGGCAGGGAACTCCTCCACAAACTGCAGGCCACCATTCGTCTCTCTCCCTCTCCCTCGACTTCTGCTCACCTCATCCTCCCTCTACTCCCCTCTGACTTGTCCCCTATCCCAGACTGTTTGCCCTCCGTAGACCCGCAGGTATGGGACATTTCCAGACCTATAGTAGCAACCCACCACACCCCAGTCAGGATACGACTCAAGGACAAGTCTACCTTTCCATCCCGCCCACAGTTCCCTATCTCGAAGACCCACCGGCGAGGACTTAAGCCCATCATTGACCTCCTCCTGCAGCAGGGTCTCCTTATCCCCATTAACTCTCCATGCAACACCCCCATCCTCCTCGTTAAAAAGCCCTCGGGAGTCTATCACCTGGTACAGGACCTGAGACTTATTAATGAGGCAGTAGTCCCACTCCATCTGGTGGTTCCCAATCTCTACACTCTCCTTTCTAATGTTCCCCCAAACACTACCCCACTTCTCTGTCCTGGATCTCAAGGACGCATTCTTCACTATCCCCCTTCATCCAGGCTCCTATTTCCTCTTCCCCTTCACTCCCCCAGTATGTAGATGATTTCCTCCTCTGCAGCCCCTCCCTCCCTGCCTCTCATGAAGATATCGCCACTCTGCTCAATTTCCTTGGCTCCAAGAGATACCGAGTGACACCTCCCAAGGCCCAACTCTGTACTTCCTTGGTCACCTACTTGGGAATATTACTAACTTCCACTTCCAAATCCCTCACAGGAGACCGTATCCGCCTTCTACAAGACCTACAACCCCATCAGAACGCGGATGATATACTGTCATTTCTAGGACTGGTGGGCCTTTTTAGACACTGGATCCCCAATTTTGCCATTCTGGCCTGGCCCTTATACAGGGCCGCCAAAGACACACCACAGGGACCTCTAACTGACCGAGGCTCCATCAGACGTCTGTTCTACCAGCTCAGGAGCCACCTCATTTTGGGACCAAGTCTGGCCTTCCCTGACCCTTCAAAGCCTTTTCACCTTTTCACTGACAAACAGTCTGGGCTGGCCACTGG
>PISX010023008.1:0-30589 GCA_004024625.1 Mellivora capensis
AAAAAAAAAAGCATGTACATTACACCATATAACATACATAGGAATGCTCATAACAACATTGTTCATAAAAGCCCCAAACTAGAAATAACCCAAAAGTCCATCAGCTGTGTAATGGCTATGTATATTTTTCTATTCCCATCCTATTGTCATATATTTGAATACATTGTGTGGCAGATCATATTTTCCAAAGACAACTGCAAAAATAACTCTCATCCCATATGCCCTTCTTAAACATTCCTCCCATATAGTGGTGCTTTCTGTAAGTCCTTTCCTTAAGCCTGTTTTTCTTTTTTTCTTTGTTGCTGGTTTTAACAACAGGATGTAGAGGAAGTGATGCTATGAGATTTCTTTTTTTTTTTTTTAAGATTTTATTTATTTATTTGAGAGAGAGACAGTGAGAGAGAGCATGAGCGAGGAGAAGGTCAGAGGGAGAAGCAGACTCCCCATGGAGCTGGGAGCCCGATGCGGGACTCGATCCTGGAACTCCGAGATCATGACCTGAGTCGAAGGTAGTCGTCCAACCAACTGAGCCACCCAGGCGTCCCTGCTATGAGATTTCTGAGGCTAAATCATTAAATGCCATGATTTTACCTTGATTTCTCTGGATACTCACTCTTGGAACTGAGCCATCCTGCCATGCTGAAGCCCAGCTAGACTGCACAGAGAGATGGCATGTAATGTTTCAGCCAGCTTTCCAACGGCAGTTCTAGCTGGCAAGCAGTATCAACTACTGGATATGTGTGATGGGGTCCCCAAATGGTTCCAGCCCCAGCCACTGAATCACCCCCAGCCTGCAAGTATTCCCTGTGGAGGCCCAAAACATTCACAGAGTAGAAATCAAATTCCTTACTGTGACCAGTCCACATTCCTATCCCACACTGAATCAATGAGAATAATAAAATCTTTGCTCTACGTAACTAATTTGTTCTTTGTTTTTATACAGCACTAATAAATGGAATATAGTTATACATTTGTGAAAATTAACAATAAAAAATGAGTAGGAGCATATGGATGGGTCTCATTTGCAACATATTAAGTTAAAAATACAAATAATGTTCAGTGAAAAGATAGAAAATATATGCAATGCAAAATTCTATTACAAATATTAAAAATAGGTGAAACTATCAGAATAGTAGTCACCTTTGGGGAAATGATGTTGTGTTAGTCACCATACAGTACATCATTAGTTTTTGATGTACTCCCATGACCAGTTTTAGCTGTAAATTAACAAGTATAACAACATGATATAATAAATGTATGGTATGAGGGGACCTCTGGAATACTGACAAAATTCTACTTCATGACTTAAGTAGCGATTACACAGGTGTGTTCCCCTTGAGACCATTCATCAAGTTGTAACAACTAATATATTTTTAAAATTATGTATAGGGGCGCCTGGGTGGCTCAGTGGGTTGAAGCCTTTGCCTTTGGCTCAGGTCATGATCTCAAAGTCCTGGGATGGAGCCCACAACAGGTTATCTGCTCAGCAGGGAACCTGCTTCCTCCTCTCTCTCTGCCTGCCTCTCTGCCTACTTGCGATCTCTGTCTGTCAATAAATAAATAAAATCTTTCTAAAAAATTATGTATAACTTATACCAATTAAAATAAACTTATCTTAGTAAATGCGGGAATTGAACTTTGATTTTCTGATATTTTAGATTATTTATCTATGCTATTTTATTTTTCAATTTTGTGTATGTCATTTTCTTAGGTATTCTGAGTTTCTTACATTTTCATCCAAAGTAAGTAAGTGACTAGTATATTTTTATCTGGAAATATATGACATATTTCTTTAATAAGTATGAAACATAAGAAATTATTTGTAAATACTAATGTTTAATATTTGTAATTCAATATTATAACTTTTAAAGGTATTTATTTATTTATTTATTTGGGAGACAGAGAGTGCAGGAAGAGGAGCAGAAGGAGAGGGTTTCTTCGCTGAGCATGGAACACAGTACAGGGTTTGAGCTTATGACCCTGAGATTATGACCTGAGCTGAAATCAAGAGTCAAACACAAACAACTGAGCCAGGTGCCCCAATAGTTATCATTTTTAAATGTATCAGCACTCTAGACATAGAATTCTAAACCAGTTTTCCAAAACTCTTCATTATTTAAAATGTACATATTATGTATTGTGCACTTCCTATGTCCTGAATTAAAGTCCTGAATTAAAACTAGGTGCTAATCATTTATAGGTTAACTATTACATTAAAAGATAAATGATGTTTTAGGAGCTTTGTGAGAGATCCAAGAGCAAGAGAGTAAAACCAAGTAATAGATATTAAGCTTAAAGCAACGAAAAGGGTATCTGGACAAATAATTTTTTTATATATATCTGCAAAATCCATGAAAGTTTTCAGTTGAATGTGATGTGACCCCTTGCTAAGAAGGAATAATTCCACATGGTATTCTGAGTCCTAGAGATAATGGTCTCTAAGACTATGTGTTTTTACCTGGCAAGAATAGCCTCAGATCAATATCCATGCTACTCTTTGAAATAAGCAGTTATTTCAATTTTATCTCTTTTTTGGGATATCTGGTCATTTTAAATAAAACAGTCCTTTTCCATCAGGTGAACTGAATGTTAATTTGAATAGTGAGACCTGACAAGGGAAGGGTCATGGCACACCAAAGATAAATAATGGAATCTGTTGAACTGAGATTCCAGACTTATACCAAACTAATCACCTAAGGCAGAAGATAATATCCATCTTGACAATAGACAAATCTGAAGATAAATATTTCCCAATACAACACAGTTGATTAAATAGAAAATACAGTGTTTCTTAAACAGAGCTTGTTTGTTATACAACCCAATGACTGATCTGATTTTTCTAAAATATGTTTAAATGACACTATAAAAATATTCAAGACACAGACAAAAGAATGAATTAATTGAAATTAAACAAGTTGACTGCAAGTACAGATTCCTAACATTAAGAATTTTCACTGTTATTGGAGCACCTCGATTAGTCGGTTAAGTCCCTGCCTTCAGCTCTGGTCATGATCCCAGGGTCCTGGGATGGAGCCCTGTATTGGACTCCCTGCTCAGTGAGAAGCCTGCTTCTTCCTTTCCCACTCCCCCTGCTTGTGTTCCCTCTCTCGCTGTCTCTCTCTCTGTGTTAAATAAATAAATAAAATCTTTAAAAAATTTTAAAAAAAGGAATTTTCACTGTTACTGTAAAATAAATTTCTGGGTCTTAAAATATACTAAGGAATAATGGAGTGAAGATTAAGTCTCTTAATATGGTGCTTCTTGGTAAAGTAATTCATTAGAAAGAGTCTGTTCTTTGCAACAATTGTTATTGTCATAAGGTAAGACATTACAGAGCCCCTGAAAACACTTCAGTCTTTTACTGAATATTTTTTTAAAGATTTTATTTATTTATTTGAGAGAGAGACAGTGAGAGAGAGCATGAGCGAGGAGAAGGTCAGAGGGAGAAGCAGACTTCCCGTGGAGCTGGGAGCCTGATCCGGGACTTGATCCTGGGTCTCCGGGATCATGACCTGAGCCAAAGGCAGTCGTCCAACCAACTGAGCCACCCAGGCATCCCTTTTTACTGAATATTTTTATACATTCTTGGAGAAGTTGATAATCTACTTCTCAGAGATTTTGAAACATATACCAAAATTTTTCTTTTATCTTCATGGAGTATATGTTTAAGATATTTTTTTTAAAAAAACAGACTTCAAGAGCCAGTTTGGTATAATGAGAAGACTGTAAGATATAGAATCAATCACCCTAGGTTTGAATTGTAACTACAAATTGCAATCCAAGCAAACTTAAGCAATTTATTTAACCTCTCTGAAGTGTAATTCCTTCCTCTGAAAAATGTAGTGTATAGTCTTTATTCCAAAAGTTTGTTCTCATTATCAAATAACACACTGAATTTAAATTAAGTCCTTATGCATTGGCTAAAAAAGACTTTTTAAAAAGTCTGTGATATAATTTAGTATATTAAATTTCTAAATATGGAGAAGACTGTTGAACATCAAAATACAATTCTGTTTTGGTACTGGAAAATAAAAGCCATATTCTTTGATTTCTGAAACAAAAATATTTTGTACTATTTTATTAATTTCCTTCTATGTCATAACAAAGACATTAAAATTAATATCAAAAATATGTTTCTTCAGTGTTCTGAATCTTGTATAGCATTTAGGAACTGAAATACAATTAGGTTGTATTATCTTATTTGAAAATTTTCTCTATCCCATCACTGTGCTAGAATCATAGAAATTGAGCTAGAAAAGATTTGACATGGATTAGTTCCAGCTATTTCTTCTTTGAAAATGTTAGAATGCCTCCAAAAATTTAAAACAAAACAATTAATGGATATTTTTTGGATACTCATAGTCATACTCTTCCTATTCTCTCTGTAGTGAATATAGGCCAAGACATTATAATTATGTTTTCTATCTTCCAACTTGCTGATACAGCATATTTTTACACAGCCGCCCCCCCCCTCCTCAAAATAGAAAAGGTCAATGACATTCTTCAGAATTACAAACAAATCTAAAGGCCTTTCTAATTTCAAAGACTGGACTCTTCCTAATAAAAGACTAAGTCATCAGTTATAATAGAAGTGTGTTGTTAGGACTTTTTGCTTCCTTTCCTTTTTCAAATGCTTTCTTTTAGAGTCTAGAGTTACTGTCAAGGAAATATTAAGATTCTAAGGAGTAGATAAGAACAAGTCACGGGACTCCTGAGTGGCTCAATTGATTGGACGACTGCCTTGGGCTCAGTTCATGATCCTGGAGTCCCAGGATCAAGTCCCGCATCAGGCTCCCAGCTCCACGGGGAGTCTGCTTCTCCCTCTGACCTTCTCCTCGCTCATGCTCTCTCTCACTGCCTCTCTCTCAAATAAATAAATAAAATCTTAAAAAAAAAAGAACAAGTCACAATACATTTTAAAATATTTTTAGCCTGTCTAGATTGGCTTAAGGTGGGGGGCGGGGGGGGAGACAACCTATGATTCCCAATCTTAACAGAGTATAGTACAACATAATACAGAAGAATGTCTCCACCTCAGACTTCCAATTTAGAACATTCACATTGTGATATGGGAGGGACAACACTTAAATCTAATTCAAACTTTTAGATTAATAACAAAAAATTATCCTAGGGGCTCCTGGGTGACTCAGTGGGTTAAGTGTCCGACTTTTTATTTTACTTCAGGTCATGATTTCAGGGTCATTTGATTGAGGCTTGCATTGGACTCCCCACTGGTCATGGATCCTGCTTAAAATTCCCTCTGCCTCGGCACATCCCCCTCCCCGCCCCAATTCTCCTGTGTGTGCACACACACTCTCTCTCTGGGGGTAAAAAAAAAAGTTCTCCTAGTTGTGGAAAGAGAAAATAAAAACAAAAAGGAAAATGGAGGGATATTTTACAAGGATTACATTCTTTTTCTGTCCAAACCTTGAAATTGGTGGAGATGCTTCCATTGTAGATTTCCCAAAAGAAAAACAAAGCATGTACTTCTTGTTACCATTAAGTAATGGGCACACAAGATTTGTTTAAAATAATTTGATAACTGATGTATGTGTGTGTGTTTGTGTGTGTGTGGAGAGAGAGAACATATTAATCCAAGGCTTTGTCTTAAGTCATTAAGTTTTTTATAAAGTATCATTGCTTTATTTTGAGAGCATATGACTGGATGCCTTATTTTTGCATGATTAAATGTCTTCAGTGCTGTATCAGTTTTTTATTTCCTTTGTCTCAGCTCTGAATCTACCCACTTTTGCCCCATTCTATGGTACTGTTTCTGGATCTTATAAGCATTTCTGCTTTGTCAGTTAGTTTAATATTAGGCTCTTGAAGGGTCACTGTAAATGGAAAGGATATTTTTTACTTGGCTTGGAGCTTTTTTTAGACAGTTTCCTGGCTAGTGGTGTACAAGAGAACATGGCACACACTCCAGAAGTTCCACTTGCAGCAGCAAAGGAGTTACCCTCTCTGTGAGTTGTGTATGAACTCTAGGAGGTGGTTTCCCGCTCCAGTCTATAGTCTCAGAGAACTTTTCTTCCAACCAGTGGGCCTCAGATAAAACAAATTTACAATAAAGTAAATACATTAACTGTGGTGTGGGGTAGGTCCCCTATCTAATTGGCTTTTTCTTTTTCTTTTTTTTTTAATTTAATTTAATTTTTTCAGTGTTCCAAGATTCATTGTTTATGCACCACACCCAGTGCTCCATGTAATACGTGCCCTCCTTAATACCCACCACCAGGCTCACCCACCCACCCAACCTCCTACCCTCCAAAATCCTCAGTTTGTTTCTCAGAGTCCACAGTCTCTCATGGTTCATCTCCCCCTCCAATTTACCCCAGTTCGCTTTTCTTTTCCTTCTCCTAATGTCCTCCGAGTTATTCCTTATGCTCCACAAGTAAGTGAAACCATATGATAATTGACTCTCTCTGCTTGACTTATTTCACTCAGCATAATCTCCTCCAGTCCAATCCAAGTTGATACAAAAGTTGGGTATTCATCCTTTCTGATGGAGGCATAATACTCCATTGTATATATGGACCATATCTTCTTTATCCATTTTTCTGTTGAAGGGCATCTTGGCTCTTTCCACAGTTTGGCTATTGTGGATATTGCTGCTATGAACATTGGGGTACAGATGGCCCTTCTTTTCACTACATCTGTATCTTTGGGGTAAATACCCAGTAGTGCAATTGCAGGATCATAAGGTAGCTCTATTTTTAATTTCTTAAGGAATCTCCACACTGTTTTCCAGAGTGGCTGCACCACCTTGCATTCCCACCAACAGTGTAAGAGGGTTCCCCTTTCTCCACATCCTCTCCAACACTTGTTGCTTACTGTCTTGTTAATTTTGGCCATTCTAACTGGTGTAAGTTGGTATCTCAATGTGGTTTTGATTCGAATCTCCCTGATGGCTAAAGATGATGGACATTTTTTCATGTGTCTGTTAGCCATTTGTATGTCTTCTTCTGCCTAATTTGCTTTTTCCTTAGGTTTTCTCAGATTCTCCCACTTAGCTTTAAATGTAGTAGCTGCTGTCATCTGTCTGTTATTTCTGTCTGTATTCTCTAGAGCTCTCTTGGCCTCTCTTACAAATTAATATCCTCTTTACTGTTGATAATTCTTTATATAAAATTTCCCCTGCTTAAATGATTGTTGTGCTCTTTCCCAACTGGACTGTGATAGATACATGTCCCTAAAGTCTTCTGTCTCCATTTTTCCAAAAGCTCCTTTTTCCTTATTACACAAAGGTTAAAATCAAAGGCATGGGAATCAGGTTGCCTGAGTTTGTATTCTCGTTTTGCTACTTCATTTCTCGGTGATGTTTTGGGAAAGTTGCTTAATTCTGTAAGCCTCTGATTCCTCATCTTCAAAATGGAGGTGATGGAAACACAACTTGCCTTATAGGGGTTTTGTGGGGATTCGGTAAATTAATTTACGTAAGGCAAATAGGAAATAATCAATCAGTGTCACCTATTATTATTTCCTTAATCCCTCTTCATGGAGTTGTAGTCACAGAAGAATAAAATATACACATTCTTTCATAAATTCTGTGTGGTGTCTAAAAAGGAATATAGAGCATCTAACGTAAATAGTCCTCTTAACAGGTAGCCTTTCTTAACCATCTTCTTCCCACTCCTTTGTGTTGTTATACAGGACTTTACCCTCGCATTTATCATGCTGCACTGTAAACAGTTTCCTTAAAAATCTATCTTGAGAGTCAGATGCTACCTCTTGCTTGTGCCTCACACCTAGTAAACACTTATGAAACATTTAAAGAAGGAGGACAAGAGGTACAGAATGCATTTTTTTTTCTATCATTCCCTTCAATTTTCAAGACACAAAACTAACCTGAAATATAAAAATGACCCCGTCACCTCCAATCAAGGAAGCTATTTTATTTCTGTGACACAGAAGGGAGAGAGAGAAGTGCAAACCTAATAGGGTCAGATGCCCAAGGAGGTTAGGCAGAGATCTGATATGTGCTTAACAGTTAAAGATCTATGAGCTCTGCTAATGCATGCTGACTAGAGTGAACAATATTCTCTATCCCAAACCACCTCTCTTTCCTTTTCCTTAATTAGTTTGTTAATGAGCTAACGCTTCCAACAGACTGTGAAATTAAAACAATGTGCTTTCTACTATGATTGCTAAACATTTTCACTGGACATAAAATGTGTTTCACCCTCAATAGGATTTTCTTTTTTCTATTTATAAACAAATCAAAAAGACAGCATCAAAGAGGTGCAGGTGTCTGGTAGATAAATAAATAAACACTCCCAGCATGTGGAACAATTAAATAATCTCAACAAATGGGATCAGAGGCAGATGCACACACCACAGGAACAACACTTTACAGGCAAAGGGAAAGACTCCAAATGAGTCTGCAACAGAGGAGCTTGGCTCAGTGGGCCAGCCAATTTTGTATCTGTCCCTTTGGCAATGAAGAGTGCTCTGGACACTCTCAGTATGCACTGGGGACAGAGCTCTTCAGGCAATTCTAAGGGAAGAATGATGGACTTTAACGTTGCCAAGTCATCAGATAATGCTGAAGTGGACCCACCAATGCAGACATTCCCAGCAGAACCAGAACACAATATTCCTTAAATAGGCACCATACTTTCTTGCCTCTGTGTCCTATTCCATCTTCCTGGCATCTTTTCTTCTTGCTTACAATGTCCACCCCAATAAATATTTTGATGTTTAAATAATATTCATTCTAAAATCTTTGAATCTTGGAACACTGAAAAAAAATTAAAATTAAAAAAATTATAATCTTTGAAGGTCATTTACTTCATGAAGCATTACCTAATTGTGTTAGCCCTCTGCATTAAAATAGCACCCTTGCTTTAAAAACAACAAGAACAACACAAAAACCTTTCTAACAAAATTTACTATACAAATAAGTGTTTTTTTTTTTGAAAAAACATTTTTTGAATTTAATTTGAAGACAGAGCATCTACAAATAATACAAGTGGTGGGGTGCCTGGGTAGCTCAGTTGGTTAGGCATCCACCTCTGGGTCAGGTCACAATCTCAGGGTCCTGGCATCTAGCCCCACATTGGGATCCCTGCTTGGTAGTGAGTCTGTTTCTCCCTCTCTCTCTGCTGCTCCCCCTGCTTGTGCTCTCTTGTTCACTCATTCTCTCAAATAAATACAGAATTTTAAAAAAGATTGCAAGTGGGGGGCGCCGGGGTGGCTCAGTGGGTTAGAGCCTCTGCCTTTGGCTCAGGTCATGATCCCAGGGTCCTAGGATCGAGCCCCGCATCAGGCTCTCTGCTAGGCAGGGAGCCTTCTTTGTCCTCTCTCTCTGCCTGTCTCTCTGCCTACTTGTGATCTCTGTCTGTCAAGTAAATAAATAAAATCTTTTTAAAAAAAAAAAGATTACAAGTGGAATATAGTAAGAAAAAGAGAAACAACACCAGTTTGGGAGGGTAACTATTCGTATCATGTTTTGGTAACGAGATAACTTACATGAAGAAGGTGATTTGAACCTTAAGGAATGGAAAGGATTTCAACAGGCAAGCTGATGACAAGATGTTCCAGATAGGAGCGGACTCAGAAAGAAAGAAGGGGATAAAAGAAATCATACTAGATTTAGGGAATTTGAATTGAACCATTTTGATTCTTGTATGGGGTAGGCTTGAATAAATGGAATAAGTTAGGGCTAACCAAGGAGATTAAACCAAGAGAGTGGAGATCATTAAATATTAAGTATGAGCTTTGGATTTAGTCTATTAAATATTTTAAGACAACTAAATGTTCCTAAGATTTTAACACGTTAATCCCTGATTCTGCACTTACCTTTAAAGTTTCAAAAAAAAAGTTTTACATTTTATTGGAAAAAATAGATATTTCAAGAAAGAAGCAGTGAAAAGAAAAATTCTTATGCCTGTGGTTTAATAAGCAATTGGACTGCATCATCAAACTTTAGAAAAGATGTCTAAAATAGCTAATGCAAGGCAACCATTGTGCATGTGGAAAAAAATGGCATTGTTTAATTTCCACAAAACACACTTAAGTGTAAAGAAATCTACAATGACTTATTTGAACAGTTGTGGAAAAAATGAATACAACAGCTAAGTCATTGAAAAAACAAATGAATCTGATGCAGAAAAATAATAACAAAGACAGAAATAAATATGAACATAGTATGAAAACTTTTGAAGTCATTTGGAAAAGCAGTTTTTGTAATCCTATTGTCACATGGAACTTAAACTCCGTAAATTAAGACTTTATATAGACCTTAAGACAGAAAAAATACTGTCCTACAGGGGGGAAATGGTTCACAGCAGTTGAATGTATTCGTGTAGCTTGTATTGAGTGCTTACCATGGGAAAACAGATAAACAGGATCTGTTCCCTAATTTAGAGTAATTGCAGGTGTAGAACACAAAGAAAGATGTTTGTGGTATGTGATAGACAGCCGATGGTGAGTGGTCATTTGGGTAAGTATTGGGCTCTTATGAGTCCTTGAAACCGTAATGCTGGAAACTTCCCCTAATTGGATTGAGGATTTGGAGAAGCTTTCCTGGAGGGAATGCTTGATACACTGAGTTTCAGATGACAGATGGGAACTAGTGGGGTAGAGGAGACTTAAAGTCATTTGAGGTTAAGGGTGGTCAACTGCACAGAAGTTGGAAGTAGCATGACGTGTGGCACCATCATCCGTGGGTTATCTGACCGCATCACCCGAAGGGCAGGGCAGCTGGATGGTTAAGGCAGGCTCCAGAATGAAACAAGTCTGAATTCACATTCAACCTCCGTCCTTTGTATTTTAAACCAAACATCCTGGCAGTGCTGTCCAAGAAGTGGCAACGGAGAGTCCACCTTAGGCCTTGTTTTCTGTGGAGAAGCTTAAAACAAATGTGTGCCCCTGGAGAGAGCCAGCTTTCTGCAAAGATGGTTGGGAAGATCAGGCATCTTTAAGAAGCTGCAGAGGAGACTGTTTACCTGGAAACTTGCTTCTAGAAAAAGTTCAAAGGAACTACGTTTGAGAGAGGCAAAAAGGAAGACACAAAGAAAATAGCATGCATAAAAGATTAAAAAGGTGAGTATTCAGTGATGATTTACTTAAGAAATGATGATATTCCCCTAAATCAATATTTCCTTTGACACAGTCATGGGCTAATAACAGCGCCTACATATTTATTAATTATTCAATAATTAATGTATTTGATATATATTATTTTTAAGCAATTGATACATTTGAATCATTTTATCAAGACCACATTGCAACTTTACTTTGTAATGAGAAGAGGGTTTAGCTTATGATCCAAAATACAAAATTAATATCATTACTTTATGGTGTCACTTTGCTTTCCATCTAAAATAACATTTTTTAGATTCATCATTCACCATATTTACTAGGTTTGCATAATTGTTTGCTTTTTGCCTGTTAAAAGTAGTTATGCATTTTTTAAAATTTTCTTTAAATATATTCATCTTCCCTTATTAATATACATATAGAGACAGAGGAGAAAGAGAAATGAAGAAAGGAAACAAACCAGAAGTGGTAAATACTAAAATAAGATATTGAAAGCAACCAAATTTAAAAGAATTCCTAACTGAGATGATGTTGCTGGTATTTGTGGTGGTGACAAAGTTTGGATGGGATCTTATCCCCTCTTGGTTAGCATGTATTCCCTTTTAATTGAACCAGTCAGGTAAGATAGCTAGCTATTATTACTTTATATGTGATATTATTATTCCATTTCAAATCCCACTGACATTTATTTTTATTCTCCCACAGCCATTCTAATAGATTTTCTCAGTAGAAGTTGGCACGGAAAAAAAAAAAAAACAAAACAAGACAAAACAAACAAACAAACATACATAGAATCACAGAGAGTATAAAGGCATGACAAAGGTAACTCAGCTAATTAGCACCAGAAAATCAGCTTCATAAATCTCAGGTCACTGGTCTTTCTATTATAAAGGTAGAGAATTATGCTGTTTTTGTTCCCTTCCTTCCTTCCTTTTTTTTTTCTTATTGTTTAGGGTTTATCAAAGAGTCTACCCATGAGTCTCTTTAATTTTGTATTTGTTTTTTGTATTATCATTGTGCTTAATCTCGGTTAATCATACTAATAATTTGTATAAGATGCATAAGATGTATGTATGTATATATATATACACACACACATATATGTATATAAATTGTATAAGGATTGCTTTTTGGCAACAGAACCAACTTTCAAATGTTTTTAGTAGTGACATGTATTAAAAATAATTTTATTATACTTTAATCAGTGAAGAGAGGTATCTAACTCATGCACTCCACTGCATAGAAAATATCCTTGGCTGAATATTTTAGCTCCTGGTCAGGTATAGCATTTATGCAACTCAGGGATAAGATTCAAAGTGTGACTCCAAGACTATAGCTCAGTGGAGGGGTACTCAACCTGAAACTCAAAGGACCTCTTAGTAATGAGATCATTTTTTATTGTTTTTTTTTTTTTTTAAGATTTTATTTATTTGACAGAGAGAGAGAGAGAGAGAAGCCGTGAGAGAGGGAACACAAACAGGGGGGTGGGAGAGGGAGAAGCAGGCTTCCCACTGAGCAAGGACCCAATGCAGAGCTCAATCCCAGAACCCTGGGATCATGACCTGAGCCGAAGGCAGATGCTTAATGACTGAGCCACCCAGGCACCCCTTTTTATTGTTAAGAGAAGAGCTTTCTCACTTATAGAGGCATGTGTACTGAAAAAGGGGTGCACTGGCAGGTATTTGCAGGTTAAAATCAAGGTTAGTATGGACCACTGGTCAGGATCATTCAACTCAACTCAGAGACAAGATATTACATTCTGGAAAGCATATAAAGAAAACGGAAAACTATATTTTGGGTTAAGGTGTCTATTATATGCTGATAATCATCATATATTCACAAACCATCCTCATAAAACTATCATATTTTGGTCCTGGAAATGCACTCAACTTCTTTAACATTGTGTTCCTCTGTCAACATTAAAAATAGCCTATGCATTTGTGTTCTCTTTAATCAGTCTCTTCCCCAGTCTCCTCCAATATATTCTCTAGTCTTTTTGCTAAATGCTAAGCTGTATTGTGTTTTTCTATTATATATGGTGACCAGAGGATTGGATTTGGATATCACCATGTACTTCCAAATGTTTACTCATCTTTGAAATGTGTGTATTACAACACTTCACCAATAATGTGTTTGAAATATTGGCTATGATTATTATTAATCAACAGATTACTGAAAAACAGTATAGAGTCATGACTGCAGTTGTCTTATAGGCAAGGGATCTCTTATTCCAAAACTCCAAAGAAACTTTGGTTTATATTTAAAACAAAGAGTACCTATTTTACCATTTTACCAAGGAATTTTCATCTTGATAGATCGAGCACATCAGAATGTTCTGTTTAATTCCTAGTATATCTCTTCACTTTATTAGCCAGATATTTTTGCTCCTACCATCTTTTTCAGTTATCTATTACTGCATTGCATATCATACTAACCCAAAACATACTGTTTCAATACAATGATAATATTTTGCTCATAAGTCTACAAGTTAGGCAGATCTCAGTAGAACAGCATTTTTTTTTAAACTGCAAATGAGCTTCAACTAAGGTAGCTTGAATGTTGAAAATGAAATCACTGGGAGGTTTGGTCACCCATCTTTCTGGTAGTTGATGATGACTGTTGACTAGAACTTCAGCTGAGGCTGTAAAGAAGACATCTAAGAGTGTCTTTTTGATGTGCCTACTTGGCTTCATAACAGCTTGGTAGCTGGATTATACCTGAGACATCTCAAGAGGACTGGGCATAAGTTTTATTACCTTTTTTTGGACTTAACCTCAGCAGTTATATGGTGTTAATTTTATTGTAGTCACAGGCCTACCCATATTGAAAGGAAAAAAACAAAGATCTCATCAGTCAATGGAAGAATATCAGTATCACATTTTAAGAAGCATATGTAGGATAAAATATGTTTTTGAGGATTTTAGTGGGAAATAAGATCTGGTACAGTCTGCCCTCTAGTCACAGCAGTTTATCATTTTTACACGTGCAAAATTCCCTCATCCTTTCTCCTCAGGATATCTCACAAAGTCTCTTTTATGTTGGTATCAGGTTTAGGCTGGAGGTCAAAATCTCATCATCAAAGTCTGTTCAGCATTCCGGATCTTTGGATCTTATTCCCAGATTATAGCTCCTCAAGTTCAGTTTCCTTTCTTAGAGGAGGACCCTCATTTTGATGTTTAAAAAGGATATAGTAGCTACTGAGGGACCTGGGTGGCTTAGTCATTAAGTGTCTGCCTCCAGCTCAGATCATGATCCCAGGGTCCTGGGATCGAGTCCCACATCGGACTCCCAAGGAGTCTGCTTCTCCCCCTATTGCTACCCACCCCCGCTTGTGTGCTCTCTCTCTCTCTCTCTCTCTCTTATGCTCTCTTTCTCAAATAAATAAGTAAAATCTTTAAAAAAAAAGGATGTATTAGCTATTGAGTTTACTTCAAAATAAAATATATTCTAGTATCTGAGAGTCACATTTATGTAAGTCTCATACTTCCTCAGATGCACCCATTAATATCAAGGTATTACTGCAGAAATTATTCATGGTCTGAAAAACTAAACATCTATAGCCACAAAATAAATTTGTACAGAACAGTCTTCTTGAAATTTTTACGGAATTGATTATCCTTAATTACTGAGGGATATTCTACTTTGCAGTCAATATTCTCTGTATTTCCTCCTACTGTCTGAGCTCACCCTTATGGGAACACTTACATAATCCAGTGATGGAGAAAATAGAGGCTTAAGTAATGTGATACTGTGAAATACAGCAGTGTGCCTTCCAAAACATTAAACACCATAATTTTTGGCCTTCCAGATATTGATTGTCACTAAATATTAACACAAGTAAATTTCTTCTAACTGCAGTGTAGTTTTGTAAAGCAATCTTTTACAAAACAGTCTGCCACACAGAATAATAAGGAGTTAAGAAGATCTATTGGACAGGCCATTTCATTTTCACATTGATCATCTCAAAATGTTTTTTCCATTTTATTTTATTTTATATCTTGACATACTTAAGGACTGTTCCTCCCTATGCTCTGACAAAAGATCATGAGTCACAATGTAGCAATATTAAGGTGACAGTATAAGTTATCTTCAGAAATCAGAACACATTTGAGAGGGATAGGGCACAATTAGTAATTATATTAGGACAAAAAGTGTAAACCAGAATAGTCCTGAGTAGACTAGAACATGTGCATAAGCAAACTAGTGAGTGTACTTTTTATTTGAACAAAAGTTGGAATCCCAATTCTGCCTCTTATAAGCAATCTCATTCAACTCACTTAACCTCTTAGACCCTCAGTTTTCTTATGTAAAATATTAGAATATTCAGACATCTCACTACTTCTATTAAATTACATAAATAAAATACTCTAAGTACTATCTGGCACAACTAAGGTCCTCAAAAAATGGCAATTAGCTTTGTTATCATTGTATCCTGCTTGCCTAGAATAGTATCTGATACATGATAGACTGCAAAAGATATTTTTTTGGTGAATAAACTAATAAAAGAATTAATAAATAAATCAATGACATGTAGAAGTACTATTAGTATTAAATGAAGTCATGTAACACTCATGGTGATTCTACTATATGTCATAGTAGAACAAATAGACAAATGCATGTCCTTGCACAGGGCAGCTACAAAATATGAAGAAAGAATAGACTTTTAATACCTTATCAGAAAATGTGTATACATTTCAAACTTCAGAACATTTGTTATTATGGTTTTTATCCATTTAGTCTAATCATTTTTCAGTTATAAAATACTTTTCTCAGTTTCCCTGTTGTGTTACTAGAGGTCTTACTGGTAAGGATAGGATGGATTATGTTGCATTACAAATGATAAGCTATAAACACAGATATGGTCATGGCTATATATTATGTAACAATCAATTTGTATCCCTTGGCAGATTTCACAGCAGAAACTTTTCAGGCCAGAGAGAGAATGGGATGACATATTTAAAATACCAAAAGTAAGTCATCATTAACCATAGATCCAAACCTGTATCTACAGAACCAGCAAAACTGTACTTCAGAATCGAATGAGGAATAAAGACTTTTTGAAACAAAACAGGAAAATCATTACCACCAGACCTGCCTTACAGAAATGCTAAAGGAAGTCCTTTAAGTGGAACAAAATAAGATAGCCATACCCCAAGTTCCCTGGATCGAGAGGGCCATGGGCTTTCCTCTGCAAACCTTCTCTCAGCTAGAGCACCACTGGACTGCACAACTTTGAAGAGTTTTTACCAGCCCTTCTGTTCAAATGGAGCCAGAATACACTCTCCACCACAGGTAAGGTAATGTCACAGCCCCCTGCCTGAATGGAAAGAAAAGGGGACACTCCAGGCTACTTTCAATTTCCTGAGCAGCCTCTCTAGTTGGGAGAGGCTGGGAGCTAACCTCAGCCTTGGCTATGAATTAGTCCTCTTGCATGCCTTGGGTATGGGAAGCTTCTATGCCTAGTACTAGCTTTGTTTTGAGGGTGATCAGCTCTGCCTGCCCAGCTTCAGCACTGCTAGACTGCACAGCTTCTGAACTGCTCACAGGCTCTCTGATTAGGTCTGGCTGGAAGACATTCTTCACAGGGGGTGGGGCTATGACTCTGCACCTTGCCTAAGCCTGGGAAAACAGGGCTTTAAGGCCAGCAAAGCTCCATGTTTCAGGATCTGAATCAGACTGATCACTACCTTGCTGAGTTCCCTGATCAGAGTCTGCCCCAATTTAATTTTGCTGATGAGCAAAGCCACTGTTTGGAATTACTACTTGGGCACTGGAGGTATCAACCTGGTCTGCAGGGATCTGTGTGCTGGTTGTTATAAACCCCTCCCCACCTTCTCTGTCATCATCAGATTCCCAGTGAATCTGCTCCACAAATTCCCCTATAATTCCCATGGTGAAAGATCAGAGTAGGGTCTCCCACAAAGTGACCTACAATGCTGAAAGGGGGTAGCTGGACGTGTCCCTTGAGTTCTGTTTTCCCACTGAAGGAACTGGAGTTTGAGACCTCACCAGATGGTGCTGCACTGGCCTGGGAAAGGGGTAATGTGGTCAATATGTAGCCGCTTTTCTTAACATTCTAATGTGATCTGTCTTAGTCTCTGAGGTGCAAGAGGGTGCTTCAGCCTTGCCTCTATGCTCTAGGATTCTCTCAGTGGTGCCTTATTCTTGAATGGATGTTTGTTGTCCTTGCAAGGACGAACAAAGTCAGAAACAACGTATGTCACCATTTTAGTAATGTCATTCAGCTTCCTCCTTCTTTAATATCATCCCATTTTTTTTAATGTTCTTTAGAAAAGTATATTTAAGGCCGGTATAATATTCTGTTATGTTAAATTACCTAAATTAGTTTCCTGGGGCTGCCAAAACAAATTACTATAAACTTGGAGGTCTCAAACAACAGAAATTCATTCTCTCACAGTTCTGGAAGCCAGAAGCCTGGAATCAAACTTTCAGGAAAGTTAAAAGCTTTGAAAATCTAGGTCATGGAGTTTCTGGATCTACTTTTTAGCATATTTCTACCCATCAAGTTCCTCAGAAACTGGCCATAGTTGAGGACTTGAATGCAAGCAATTTACTGAATGCTCTCGTAAGAAACTTACAAGAGTGAGAAAAGCAGGAGAGAGGAGAAGAATTCAAAGGTGAAACTTCAAGCAAAATCTTAGCCTCAGCTTCATATGCTTGGGATTTCTAGGGATAAATTTTGCCTTAGAACTGGTCCCAATTGGGGACATGTGAACTCAGTTTTATTACTTCTGTACTCAGGCACTTCTAGATCTCTGTATGTATAGAAAAATGTAGCTGGAGTAGCTGGAGAGCAGTCCTTTGAGGCCAGCAGTCCTCCAAGGCCAGACACTTGCTATGGTCCACCCTTTGCAACTCTCTGTTGACTTCCATCTCACAGTAAATACACCGTGTCCTACCAGGGCTTCTTCAAAATGAGGAGTCCTCACAATTTCTGGGACAAAATTTACAACTAGTAATACAGAAAAATGAATGATCCCTGACTACTACAGTTTATCCTGAAATTATAATTGATACTGATTTTATCCTCCTACCAACTGTTCTTGATTCCATTCATCCTACTCTGGCTCCTCTGCTGCCAAAGAAGTTTTTCTTGTGAGAAGCATTTCAACTCCTGAGTGTATTCCCAAATTAAAGTGGTAAAGAGGAGATGTACTGAAGAATGTTCATAGCAACACTACTTAATGGGGGGGGGGAGGAAAAATTAAGAACAGATTAAAAAATAAGAGAAAAGAAAAACAGAAAAGTAACAAAAAGACTGAAAATGTCCACAGATGAAAAAATAATATAGTAGTTTTATTGTGATATACTTATGCAATGAGATAGTTTATGCCAGTGAAATAGAACTTCTACATGTAATAACATGAATACATTTTAGTGATCTAATGATGAGTGAAGAAAATATACAACTGCTTATTTTTTAAAGATTTTATTTATTTTTTTGACAGACAGAGATCACAAGTAGGCAGGGAGGCAGGCAGAAAGAGGGGGGAAGCAGGCTCCCTGCTGAGCAGAGAGCCAGATGCAGGGCTCCATCTCAGGACCCTGGGATCATGACCTGAGCCAAAGGCAGAGGCTTTAACCCACTGAGCCATCCAGGAGCCCCACAACTGCCTTTTTATAAAGTTCAAAAACACATAAAACAAAAAATGCATTATTTAGGCATACTAAATGCATCTGCGAAAAATACATAGTCAGAATAGTGGTTTCATCTGTAGAGGAGAAGGGGACTTAGGAAGGAAAGGCCTATATACATATATAGGAGTAACTAAAAGATTGATGAGTTCAGTAATACTCATTATATAAGCAAAGTAAACACATAAATGTAGACCAAAGATAACCATTAATCTACTACCAAGCATTACCACTAATCTCTCCGCACACCTGAGTTCCAATTAAAAATGAAGTTTCCAGATTAACTGATTTGAATGTACAGCTAAGATTGAGAGTCACTAAACTAGATGACCTGCAGTGCTACTCTAAGGTTCCTTTTTTAATAAGCTGAGGCAAAAAATACAGGAGAGGTGGTTTATTTGTGTAAATATTAGCATGTGATATTTGAGGGAATGGGTTTTTTTAAATAATCAAGGATTTGAAACATTTTATTTCAATATATAATAAAAGCATGAAACAAAACATACCCAAATTTAAATTTGATCTCATAATATTCATTTGAATACTAAATAAGTAAACTTCTTCAATTGGAGAGAAATAATGTCTGTGAGTAGAATGATTTTAACAGTCTTGAAATGGAGAAATGGCTCCACAGAGTCCTATAACCCAAGTAACTCAATTATATACCTCATTGGAAAGTATGTCAACAATACAAAGTTTCACTTAAAAGAGTGAACAATCAAGGGATTTCTTAACAAACTCTAACCCCCATTTTAATCTCCTCATTTCAACAATGCATGAACCTGTTTGTTTATTCACACGGACACTTTGACCACTTTAACAAAAGAAGAGCCATGGTGTAATAATGAACCTGACATGAAGATAAATGACTCCAATTAGCTTCCTCATTAGTTTTAACTAAGATTACTTCTTTAGTCATAACTGATTTATCTCTGTTTCACTTCTCTAGAGCCTCAGGAAGTTGCCTGCCAGATTAAAGCCAGGTAAAGAGAGTTAATTTAAAATCTAGACAGTCGTCTGCTATTTTTCCTTGGATCAGTCTGTGACTGGCACCCAAGAGTGGATTCACATACATGTGCTTTTGCCATATCCCTATAGAAGAAGGATCAGCAATACTGAAAGACAACATTCACAAAGTATAGTAATCAGTGTGTAACGTATGTCTGTGTTTCATCTGATGAAGAAAGAGCTACACATCTGCAGTAAGTACCTAGAGAATTCTTGAAAAATCATAGGTTGAATTTATGTTTTCGATGGTGTCACTCTCAGTTTCACTTCGTCATAACACCACAGAAGGTGGGGATTGAGAATGGGGAGAGGCACATTGGTGGAGTAAACTAAAAGCATTCATCAGAAGCTTAGGATTCTTCCTAGATGCCTGGAGGAGCCAAGCTGGGAACAAATAAGAAACTGTGTTTTTCAGGTTGACAAAGATGTTTATTTACAGAGATATTTGTCTTTCCTTAGGTCTCAGGTGAAGAACATTTTGTACTTTCTTGATGGAGACTCAGCCTACAGAAGCCTGTAAGGACCTTGTGAGAAACTCTGTGGGAAGTTTACTTCAGGGAGAAATTGCCCAATTCTCCTGCCTCATACCTCCCTTAGGGTCTGTGGAATCCATTGGATGAACTATTTTCAAACAATGATATTGGAAAAGAGACAGATGCTTTCATCAGGTAACCTGAGCTCCTGGAAGCTAAATGGAAAAAAAAATGGTTTGCTTGTCTAATTATCAACTGATTATTCATTCAAAATCCAAAAGAGTAGAAACTTCTGCATCATGCACGACCTGATTTCAGAACTGAAGAAACTTTAGCACCTGACTCAGTTCTGGAGTTAAAGGAACACTAAAACAGAGCAGGCAAACCATTGAAAAACAAAACAAAACAAAACAAAAAACAGAAACAAAAAAATAAAAGCAAAAACAAAAACAGTGACAACAAAAAATCCACTGAGTCTTAGAGTCTCACAATGTAAAACCAAGGTAAACACTTATACAAGGAGGTTGCCTTTGTAATATAACTGAGGGAAAAGTCACCTCTAAAATCAGACATTTCTCTAAGGAATTCTAGTTTCTTTTAGTGAAAGGGATTAGGGAAGACAATTGTGAGGTTAGAGACGCTCATTTCTACTGGGACAATATTGTGTCCAGGCCATCTCAGTGAAAAGGGTTTGAAGAAATAATGTTTTAAAATGTTGAATCTTAAGTAATATTTCCAATTCAATTTGGATACTGTAGTTTTTACTTCAGTTCTTTCATTACAATATCCTCTTTAGATATGCAAATTATTGATTCTGAAGACCATAACATAATTTCTTATTCTACTTTATTCTACTATGAAATATCATTTCAAAATAACAACGCTTATGAGAATATTGAGCACTTTGTGTAAGTGTATGTTATTATGTTTACCTGTACCATGCATCATGATACATTTAGTAGAGAATAAAATCTCTCAAGTTCTCTTAGTATAATTATTAATAGGAAAAGGAAGAAATGAAGGAGAAACAAGGTAGAAAGGGAAGAAGGTGACCATAATCCTGCCTTGAAGTAATATATTTCCTAATGAGAAAGACAGTTTTATGCACAACTAAGTATTGTACAAAGCATAATGTAGTAAGGGGATGGCAGAAATATAGACATAGCCTAAGGAAATACTAAAGAAAGAAACAGATGATTGTGACTTGAGAGTTGAGGAAAGTTTTCCTAGCATAGGGGTTTAGCACTAGAAAATGAGAAATATTTCAAAGGGCAAAAATAACCAAGAAGTCATTCTAGACTAAAAAGATTCATTTTACTTTCAACCTAAGCCAAGTTAAATAATTAAAAAACTAAATATAACAGGACAATATGTCACTTTTATCTTGATATTAAGCATGAATTATAGTTAGATTATGCTAGCGCCACCTTCACTTAGGATATCTAGATGATGATTGTACTTAATTTCAATACCTGGCATGAGAGAATACATTTTGCACACAGAATTCTTGGAAATAATTTGACATCAGTTCATCTGATCTTTTGTGTCTGTCATTCTATTGCTACCTCTAAAATTGTTACCTTTAAATTCTCTCTCCTAAACAAAATTATTCAAGATTGCAAAAACCTAATTATTTCTTAGAAACCAAATTTCATAAGGTAAATGTCATCATACTTTGAAAGGATAAAGTTGTAGACAAGATACTGGGAAGCATATAAAAGTGACTTCAACATGTAACTCAACAGTGTATAGCTAAGATTTACATATTATGAAAAATATTAAGCATTGATTTTAAAGGCACAGATATTTATGATTCACAACGAATTCTACAACTTACAGGACTCAGTAATATGCAGAAAACAAATGTGTACTAGGTATATAATTTCTTCTTCCAAGGAACATAAGACCTATATATAAAAGTGGCTCAACAAAAATGACAAATTCAAGTCCATTTCATTATCTCCAAAGTATAATGTAGGTCTGTGTTTTTTTTTAATCATTTCATCTTTAACAAATACACATCTAGTACAAAAGGTATAAAGTTTTATGTATAACAACAGTATTCCAATTTACTTCTCTAAACTAAAACTAAAGCAACAGACATCTCTTCTTTTTTCTAAATTACACTCTCATGAATAGGATATTTATATCTACTCTGGTATGGATTATAGAATGCTGATAGACACTTATTCCTTATTCTTTATTCCACATATCTGTGAATGGTACACCCACTTCTCTAGATGCTGGTCTGAAATGACTTTGGCTGTATGTAACAGAAAATCTGTCCACCGAGTCTTAAACAAATGGAGGTTTACGTGGCTTCATATAACAAAAATTAGCAATAAGGCAGTTAACTTTCAGACAATGGCTTACTAATTTTATTTGAGACCTTTTTTTTTTCCTTTTGCCACTTTCAATATAGTTATTTAATCTTCAAAATTTCATATTAATTAGTGACCACCAAGCATTCAGTATTCTCATCCAGGGAAGGGGCGCAGGAACAGAAGGCAAAGAAGAGACCTCGATGACAGCTTCTGTCCTATTCCTCTTTCTCTTTTTTATCTTCGCCCCCTCCCACTCCCCCTCTCCCTTCTTCTAAGCAGTAAAGCTACAGCTTTTCCAGAAGCTGTACCTAAACACTTAATATAGCTCTTTGAAAAAATTCTGCCAATTGGTTATAGCTACCTATATGGGAGTCTTGGAAATCAAGTCTTTAGTTGGGCACATTATTAAATGAAACAAAATCTAGTAATGGAAGCAACAAAGGAAAGCAAGGAATCTTGGTAGGCCTAAAACACAGTACGCACACCAATAAGCCAAGTATGACTACTGACTCCATTGTGCTTTCATAATTGGAAAAATAACACCATGTTTACATCTCAAAATAGTTCAAGTCATTAATATGTGAGTTCTGCTCAAGTTGACCTATAAATATGACCCAAACCTAACTGAAATTCCAGAAGTTTTTGGGGCACCTAAGTGGCTCAGTGGGTTAAAGCCTCTGCCTTCAGCTCAGGTCGTGATCCCGGGGTCCTGGGATCGAGCCCTGCGTTGGGCTCTCTGCTCTGCAGGGAGCCTGCTTCCCCTCCTCTCTGCCTGCTGCTCTGCCTACTTGTGATCTCTCTCTGTCAAATAAATAAATAAAATCTTAAAAAAAAGGAAGAAATTCCGTAAGTTTTTGTAGAAACTCTCAGTCTAATTCTGAAATTTGTAGAGAAATTAAGGAATTCCAATCTCCCAAAATTAAAACAAAACAAACAAATAAGGTTGATGACTACCACTACTCATTTTAAGAGTAACCAAGTGAGTGTGACATTAGTGAAAAATGTGGTCATAAATCAATGAAAAAAATAAAGTTCAGTAATTGAACTTCAACATACAATGAACTGATTTTCAATAAGGATGTCAAGGTTGACAAGAAAGAGGAATATTTTAAATAAATGACGCTTGGACAATTGGAAATGAATTGAGAAAAAAAGGACAATCTATTTTGTGTGAAACCTAAAAAAAAACTTAAAATGGATGATAAACCTACATATAGGAGCTAAAACTGTGAAACTTCTAGAAGTAAGCACAGAAAAATATTCAAGATCTTGTTAGGCAAAGATTTCTTAGATGTGACACAAAAAGACAATCTAAAGAGGAACAAAATGACAAATTGAGTCTCACTAAAATGTATAATCTCTGCGTTTTTGAAAGTTACTGTTAAGAAAATGGGAAGACAAGGCACAGACTGGGAGAAAATATTTCTAAATCATGTATCTAATAAAAGGCTTATTTCCAGAACACAAAGCAAACTTTCACTTCCCTTCTCCAGCTTCTAACCTCCCTGCAGAAGGTTTTTTGTATTACTCTGGAAGAGGCAGATATGATGGGGTCGACATTTCATTCAGAGAACTTGGGCAAGTGAGAAAAGCAGAATTAATTTAACCATTAATTTAACAAACTTCACTGATATAACTTAGAAGATCTTTCAACTTGACTCCTACTCACTTCTCCAGCCTTATTTCTCACTATCCCTCCATCAGACTACAGGCGAGGAATTGTCATTACTAAAATGATTTCCACAGCACTTTAGTTCTGAATGCAAAATTTACCTGTCAGACAGTCTTTTCAGAATTTAAATCCTCAACAGAGCTAGGTACCAATTTAATGTTATTTGTGAATCTTCCATCTCATTTAAGACTCTTTGGATCCTTTTCATCCCAAAAATATATCAAATTTAGCTAACTATTGATCAGAATCCTGCAGACAGACATCTGACCGATTGTCTGAAATGACTGCACAGTTTGGGATGTTATATATGCAATTACTGCCAAGAATAGGTAATAAGCTCAAAGAGCTATTAAGACGCAAAGAAGGGATGCATCAAAAAAAATTACAAGCTGTTCACAATCACAAATGAAAGTATGATTACCATACATTATACAGGAAGGGAAACTAACACGGAGTAAGCACCTACTACATATTAACCATCTTGCTGTTTAATTTGTAAATATTATCGTGTCCACGGAACACTTACTTAATGTAAGCAATCAAAGCTTCATTTTTAGGTTAAACATTTTATTGAGAGATGTAATTAATATACCATAACATTCACCCTTTTAAAGAGTGCAATTCAGTGGTTTGTAGAATATTTACAAAGTTATCCAACTTTCATCACTATCTAACTTCAGAGTAGAATAGTCCAATTCTTCCCAAAGAAACCCCCTACCTATTATAGCAATCACTCCCCATTGCTCCCTTCTCTCCACCCCCACGCCCAGCCTCTGACAATCACTGATCTACTTTCTTTCTCTCTGGATTTGCCCACTCTGGACTTTTCATATAATGGAATAATACAATTATGTTGCCTCTTTCACTCAGCATAATGTAGTCAAGGTACATTGATTTTTTAGCATGAATCAATACTTCATTCTTTTTGTACCTGAATACTATTTCACTGTGTGGCTCTAACAGTTTGTTTACTCAGTCATCAGTTGATGTACATTAGGTTGTTTCCATTTCTCGGCTATTACAAATAATGCTCTATGAACACTCACGTTCAAGTTTTTGTGTGGACATAATGTGTTTTCTTTTCTCTTGGGTATATGGGTAGGAGTGGAAATGCTAGGTTATACACAACCTTTTACAAAAAGGTTTTATTTTATTCTTCCTTTAATAGGTAGATATACATAGCTACATACAGATAACAATAACATCACATTCTTAGCCAAATGTTAGCATTGCACACATATACCTTTCTTCACGTTGCTTTTTTCACTTAAAATATATTCTGAAAAATAAAACAAAAAATGTATATGTTGAATATCACTATATGGATATTCCTCACTTCTTTTTACAGCTGTATGATCAGGATGGCCATAATTAATTCAGCCAGTAACCTATCCATGGAACTAGGTTGTTTTATAGTCTCTTGCTATTACCAATTGAAAGGGAATAAATTGCCTTAAGGGTATATTTTGTCATATTTTTGTTCATATATTTTCGGGATACATTTTTAGAAATGACGTTTCTGGGTCAAAGGATAAATGTAGTTTGGTATTATCAAATTCCCTTCCATTAAGGTTGCTCTATTTTATACTCCCAGCCAGTATCCCTATGTGCTTACTTTTTATAATACATTTCACAATATATACAAGTATCAAATTGTTATATTACATGATACTAATATGTTATATGTCAATTATAGTTCAACAAAAAATATTCAAAGCTCAAATGTATAGAAATATTGGAAGAAATTTACAAACCCAAAAATTCTACCAAGAAGTTAAAAATTTTAAAAAACATTAAAAATTAATAATAATTTAGAATTAAAAGAATAATTAACAACTTGATCAAAGGAATGTAGAGCTGACATCAAAAACTAGAGAACATATATTATTATTTTTAATTATATATTGTACATTATAAAAAGTAAACACATAGGGATTATTAAATATTCATTTTAAGTGTGTGGGAATGTAGTTTTTGGAAAATTAAAAGAACCTAACAAAATTACACAGTTATTAAAGGAATGATCTTGCAGTGCCTGGGTGTCTCAGTCTGTTAAACATTAGCCTTCAGCTCAGGTCATGATCCCAGGGTACTGGGATTGAGCTCCTAGGTGGACTCCCTGCTCAGCAGGGAGTCTGCTTCTTCCTTCTTCTCTGTCCCCTTGACCGCAAATTGTGGTCTCTCTCTCTCTCATAAATAATAAAATCTTTAAAAAAACAAATGAATGATCTTGAATTTGAACACAAATAAATCTGGCTCCGAAGATTCTTATGTTTCTTATAAATGTTGCTCCAAAGGAAGAGAACTATGTATTATCTGAAAAAAGTCATTTCTGAGAAAGAAAAATAATACAGTTGGAGGCAGCAGTAAGAATATAATACCTTAGCCCTTAGCTCATTTTGAGAATAGAACCCATTAGTTACTGTATTGATTATTCATATTTTAGTAACTTTTGTTATAACTTTCCAACATTCCTATTTTGGTAAAGAATTTGTAACTTTTGTTTATCAAAGAAAATGCAAATTATTCTATTGGCATTTATTGCTGTATATATAATTCATAGTGAAACAAGTTTTTAAAACTCTGTAACAATTTGTTCTATGGGAAAAGTTTTACATAAAACCACAGGTATAAAAATTTCATTTATTTTCCATGGAAAAGTTTAAATGACATATATTCTCTAAAAGACAAGTAAACACACACAATGGATTTCTATCTAAACATCATTAAGAAAATGTGGATATCTGAGACATATGAGAAAGCCTAGAAAAGTAGTTTCAGCACTAGCTAAATAAACTTCACTGGGGATAATATAGCACACTCTTCTGAATACTCCTTAGTATATAAAACATTTTCTCCCAAGTTTTAGCTAGAATCTGATGAAGTTAATGGGCATTATAAAGGCTATAAATAAACATGAAAAAAAAACTGTAATACACTGAAAGCTGTTCTGCTTTCTGGATATGTCCCATAACCATTTTTGAAGGGCTCGGCAATGTATATAAATGTCATTAAAGAAGAGCAAAAGCCAAAATCATTAATAACCAGGCTACTTCAACATACCAGCAAATTCTTACAGAATACAGAGGCTGCATTTCGTAAGGGCTAGAAATCCTTCATACCTCTGCTGCCCCAGACAATAACATGTTTTGCTGCATACACAATAGACAGGTAAATACAACTTTGTTTCAATCTTAATAGCTAAAATTTTAAATATACCTATTCAAGGCTTTAAGTACTACTAACACTACACATGCCAATATAAAATTTATCTGCCTTGAAGTTATCTGAACTTTTGCACTGACATTTATAATTGTGGAATATGCAGAATTTTGTGTACATACGGAAGCTAGAAAACTATCACTATGAACAGTAGATGTGTAAATAAAATGTGGTTTAATAGCTTTTCTAGTTGTTTCTTCTTCCTGCAGACACAGCTACTTTGTGTTTCACTTTTAAAATTAGAAGCAATTAATTTATTAATCATTTTGAGGCACAACTGGTGTATTTCTTCCTATTTATCTCTTTTATTTGCCACTTAAAAAAATCTGGACACAGAGGTTCCTGGGTGGCTCAGTCAGTTGAGTGCCTCACTCTTGATTTCAGCTCATGTCCTGGTTTCAGGGTCATGAGACTGAGCCTTGAATAGGGCTCTGAACAAGCATGAAGTCAGAGTCCGCTTGGGATGCTCTTCCCTCCCTCTACCCCTACCCCCCGACTTGTGCTCTCTCTCTCTGTCTGTCTGAAAAGAAAAGAGAAGAAAAGACCTGACCATAAAAAAAAAATGAGATTTCAACATAAATAACAACTTAAAAGTAACTGTTGCATTTGCTTCCACTTTATAGATGGTCATTTTTAAGGACCACTCTTAAGATACAGAAGATGTGCCAGTGAAGAGTTAAAATATTGCTGATACAGAACACACTGATGCAATACTTTTGACAAATGAACAGATAAATTTCAATGTCAGGTATTGTTGCAAGAGTTTCAGTTTAAAATATTTATGGTCTTTGAAGATGTTTAGGCCAGTAAGAACAGGGCAGTGCATTTATTGGTTTCTCTCATAACTCAAACGTGGAAAAGGATGTAACCTTAAATTAGAAAGATTATGGTTGGCTGTTGCCAAATATTTTGGATTTTCTCTTATTATATCTTAATATTCAGCCTCAGGAGACACAATTACATAAAGAGAAACAAAGCATATTAAAAGTCAACAACAACAGCTTGAAAGTATTTTGTTGTGAAGGTGGGGAGAGTCAGGACAAAATTCTCCAACATTAATTACAGTTTTCAAGATAACAGGTAGAGAACAATAACGAGAGAAATATAGAGGCTAAGAGAAACATTTCAAGGCTAATTGAGGTTCCATTTAGAAAGCGCTTGACCAACTCTTTTACACCACATTAAAGAAATGATTACCCTTATATTTTGAAAATGGTAGGACAAGACTTTCTTTAGACTTTATTTTTTTAGAGCCATTTCAGGTCCACAGCAAAGTCAAGAAGGTAGAGAATTTCCCACGTATTCCTACCCCCACACATGCACAGCTTCCCCATTATCCATATCCTCCACCACAGTTGATGAACCTACATTGACAAATCATAGTCACCCAAAGTCCACAGTCTGCATTACACCTCACTCATGGTATTATACATACTATGGGTTTGGACAAATGTATAAAAACATGTATCCATCATTACGGTATCATACAGAATATTTTCACTGCCCTAAAAATCCTTATTCTTTCCTCTCCACTCCTCAATCCCTGGAAACCACTGATGTTTTTACTGTTGCCATAATTTTTCATGCCTTTTCCAAGATGTCATAGGAATCATATGGCAGGTAGCCTTTTCAGATTGGCTTCGTTCCAGATTAGCACGTAAGTTTTTCTTTCAGACTGGCATTTAAGTTTTCTTCATCTCTTTTTTATGGCTAGATGGCTCCTTTCTTTCTTAGCACTGAATAATATTCTGTTGTCTGGATGTACCATAGTTTACTTATCCATTTATCTACCAAAGGGCATTTTGGTTGCTTCCAAACTTTGACCAAAATAGAAGCTGCTGTAAACATTTGTGTGCAGGTTTTTGTTGAGACATAACTCCAGCTTCTTCAAACAACTATAAAGGGGAATAATTGTTGGAATATGTTTAGTTTTTTAAGAAACCACCCATTTGCCTTCCAAAGTGGCTGAATTGTACATTCCTATCATCAGTGAATGAGAGTTCCTGTTGCTCCACATCTTTGTCAGCTAGTGGTGCTGTCGTGATCTGGATTTTGGCCATTTTAATAGGTATGTAATGTTATCTCATTGTTTTGCTTTGCTCTTCCTTGCTGGCATATGACGTGGGGCATCTTTTTATATGCCAATATGTCATCTGTATATATATCCTTTGGTGAAGTGTGCAAGGTCACTGAACCATTTTTAAATCTGGTTGTTCAGTTTCTTACTGTTGAGTTTGAAGACTTTTTATATATTTTAGATAAGTCATTTATTGAATGCATCTTTTGCAATTATTTTTCTCCCAGTCTGTGGCTTCTCTTCTCATTCTCTTGGCATTGCCTTTCATAGAGCAGAAAGTTTTAATTTAGTCTACTCATCAATTGTTTCTTCCATGGATTGTGACTTTGATGATGTAATCTAAAAAGTAATGGTCATCTGAGTTTTCTCCTATGTGAACTTCTAGAAGTTTTATAGTTTTGTGTTTTAGTTTTGGTCTGTGATATACTTTGAGGTAGTTTTTGTGATGAATGTAAGGTCTCTAAATATCTAAAGTAATCCTTTTTTTTTTTTATGTAGATGTCTATTTGTTCCATCCCCACTTGTCAAAAAGTCTATCTTTGCTCCATTGTATTGCCAGAGAAAATTTTTTAAATGTTGCTAAGATGAAGTAATAGGTTTTTGTCAATTCTAATAACTCTGCGTTTTCCATAGCTATCGAACTGTCAAATTTTATTGAATAATGACAAAATATACAGCGCTTTCAATGACTTACAAAAAGTTAAAATACAAATTGGGCAAGGAGTAATTATGTAGTAGAGTGCTAGAATAACAACAACAAAAAAAAATCTGGTTCTTGGGAATACACAACACTCAGCTAGAAATAGGAGAGCTTTGCAGCTCTGGTTCTGCCACTAACTTGGTCTGGATCTTTTTATAAACCATTTACTCTTCCAGAGCTTCATCTTGTTTCTCTGTGTTATTTGTTATGCTCTGCAAATAAGTGAAACCATATGATAATTGACTCTCTCTGCTTGACTTATTTCACTCAGCATAATCTCTTCCAGTCCCGTCCATGTTGCTACAAAAGTCGGGTATTCATCCTTTCTGATGGAGGCATAATACTCCATAGTGTATATGGACCACATCTTCTTTATCCATTCGCCTGTTGAAGGGCATCTTGGTTCTTTCCACA
>PISX010023009.1:0-30617 GCA_004024625.1 Mellivora capensis
CTGATATGAGGAAGTGGAGATGCAACATGGGGGACTAGGGGGGCAGAAAAAGAAGAAAAGAAACAAGATGGGATTGGGAGGGAGACAAACCATAAGTGACTCTTAATCTCACAAAACAAACTGAGGGTTGCTGGGGGGAGGGGGTCGGGAAAGGTGGGTGGGGTAATGGACATTGGGGAGGGTATGTGCTATGGTGAGTACTGTGAAGTGTGTAAACCTGGCGATTCACAGACATGTACCCCTGGGGATAAAAATTTGTTTATAAAAAATAAAAATTAAAAAAAATAAAAATAAAAGAAAATAAAAATAAAAAAAATTTTAATATTGCATGATTACATGCTAACATAGCTGGTCATGTCTGTAGAACTCACTTTCATACTCTTGATTAAAAGAGAAATCTCCTAATCATTCAAAAACTGAACTTTCCCGTCTTTTGGACAGATTTATAACACTCCCTCAGGGAAACAGGCTGCTATAGCTATTTGAATGTTTCCCTCTATCTAAATAAAAGTCAAATATATATATCCAAAAAGGCAGGATGGGCTGGTGAGAGTAACCCAGGAGACATGAGAGTTGCTGTCTTGGTATCAACAGCACAATGGATGTCAGCTTTCAGCTCTCATAGTGAAAACAGCTTTTAATATTGATAGCTTCAAGTCAATGCTTTCTGACATGGATTCTAGCAGAAAAGAAAACAGACAAGTATAAAAATGTATTTCTGCCTAGAGATAGTTCATTTGGGAATGAGATGGCCTATATCTAAAAAGTTTATTTATTCCTCTAAACAGAACACAAGTAAAAGGAATCTGTTCTCAAAACTTATGGGAAGTACAGATGGGCACAAGGGAACTTTTGGGTGTGCTGGAAATGTTCTCTCTCTTTTTTTTTTTTTAAGATTTTATTTATTTATTTGACAGAGAGAAAAACAGCAAGAGAGGGAACACAAGCAGAGAGAGTGGGAGAGGAAAAAGCAGGCTTCCCACTGAGCAGGGACCCTGATGTGGGGCTTGATCCCAGGACTCTGGAATCATGACCTGAGCCCAAGGCAAACACTTGAGTGAGCCACCCAGGTGCCCCCCTATTTCTTTTTGTTGTTGTTGTTGTTAAGATTTTATTTATTTGACAGACAGAGATCACAAGTAGGCAGGCAGAGAGATGGGGTGGGGAAAGCAGGCTCTCTGCTGAGCAGAAAGCCTGATGTGGGGCTTGATCCCAGGACTCTGGGATCATGACCTGAATCAAAGGCAGAGGCTTAACCCACTGAGCCACCCACGTGCCCTGGTGCCTGCCTATTTCTTGATTGTGGTGGTGATAATAGGGGTATATACATTTGTCAAGACATCAAATCACACAAATTGAATTGGATACATTTTATTGTATGCCAATTATATATCATGGCATTGAATTAAAAAAAAAAACCCATGGGGATATGTTGTCCATTCACATATTCAAAAGGATTCCTTCTCACTTCTTTGAGCTAAAGATAAAAAAATTCCAAAATACTTATTCTATAATATGCTTAGCTTTTGGAGTACCTGGGCAGTTAAGTCAATTGAGTGTCCAGCTCTTGATCTCAGCTCAGGTCTGGATCTCAGGGTCGTGAGTTCAAGCCTATTTAATAAAATACATATGCTTGCCTTTCAGCTCAGAAATCCCACCTAGATAAATTCCTATCATTGTAGGAAACTAATTGATGAAACTAAAATTTGTCTTCAAAGATGTCTACTGTTTATTACAATGCTGCCTTATTATAGCAAACAGAAGAATACAAGGTAAATGTTTGACCTTAGGAGATGGCAGCCTGGTTGATTTCTATTTTTAAAATGAGGTTAATAATAGTACTTACCTTATGGGGTTGTTATGAGGATCAAATAAGCTAATATTTGGAAAGTGCTTAAAAGAGTGCCTGGCACATAGTAAATGTTGGATATATAATCATTAGGTAAGCAAAGTGTTTTCCTTCATATATTACAAAGGTCTAGCCTGACAAAGTTCATTTTGGAGTAACTTTCTTTACTAGATCTATATAATGTGATGATTTTATACTTAATAAATATGAATTTTAATGATAAATATAACAAATTACTTTTATAAGAGTAGTAATTTTAGTTTTCTAGAAATTTCTTCTTTTTTTAAAGATTTTATCTATTTAACAGAAAGAGAGGGAACACAAGCAAGGGGAGTGAGAGAGGGAAAGGGAGAAGCAGGCTTCCCACTGAGCAAGGAGCCTGTGAGGCTCCCCACTCAGTGGGAAGCAGGCTTCCCACTGAGCCTCCATGACTTGGGGCTCAATCCCAGGACCCTGGGATCATGACCTGAGCTAAAGGCAGACACTTTAACAACTGAACCACCCAGATGCCCCTATATAGAACTTACTTCTATAGCCTTCTAAACACTGTCCTCTTCAGCATAGTATGCATATGTACTATCTATCATTTTTCAGAAAGAAGGAATATTAAAGTATATGCGATATTTTTTAAGAAAAAAAGGAATATAAAAGTACATCTTTTTAAAGAAAGGAATATAAAAGTATATTTAAAAAGGAATTAAAAAGTTTTATTTTTAGTGGAAGAATAAGCCAAAAATAAATATAAGTGATTATCTGTAATGATCAGGAGGGAACAAGGTAAAGATCAAAGAGATGGAAGCTATACTTCTCCGAATCCATTAGTTTTATAGTTTTTTTCTTTGGGCACATGTAAATGTTTTACATAATAAAAAACAAAATTAACCCAAATGTGATAGTTAATTTTATGTGTAGGCTTAGAGAGACCCAGATAGCTGGTAAAACTTGATTTCTGGGTGTGTCTGTGAGGATAATTTCTGAAGAGATTAGCATTTGAATTCGTGAACTGAGTAAAGCAGATGGCCCTCCCCAACGTGGGTGGGCAGTAGCCAGTCCATTGAGGGCCTGCATAGAGCAAAATATGTGGAGAAAACATGAATTTGCTCACTCTCCCAGTGTCTGCTGAGACATTCATCTCTTCCTGCCCTCAGATGGCTGCAGCACTCCTGGTTCATAGGGGGGGAAACTCATATCAAGATTCTCACCAGCAGCTTCTGGTTTCCAGGCCTGTGGGTTCAGACTAAATCATACCATTGGCTTTCCTAGTTCTCTAGCTCGCAGATGGCAGATCTTGGGGCTTCTCAGACTCTATAACTATATGAGCCAATTCCTGTAATGAATCTCTTATACATGCCTCTCTGTATCTTAATGGTTCTGCTTCTCTAGAGCACCTTGACTAATATACCAAAATTTTAAAAATCCCTAAAAAATAAAAACAAATGAAATAAATATAGTTGTAGACTTAACCACCAGCCAAAAATTATTTTGATGACTTTAATTATATATATATAAAACTTTAGTTTATAAATATTAATTATAGATTATAAATTCAATTATACAGCTTAGTGTGATATATCATAAAAGCAAAAAGAACTGGAAGGAAATTAATCTATGTTTATTTATTTTTTTAAGTTTGTTTAATACTCATATTGTTAGTATTACTAGTGGTATGGTTATTTTGAAATTGTATATTAGGATCAAACAAAGAAAAATTATATTTTCATTAGAAACTGAGATTTACATCACATGAGAAAGGAGTTACAACTATAAAATCAAATAAATAAAAGTTATAAATTTATGTTGGAAATATTAGTATGAATTCATGATTTGTTTTTTTCTCGAAAAAGAAGATTTCTTAGTTCTGTCTTTTGAAAAGGCCTAAAAACAACAACCAGCCCTGTGGCAACAAACACTCTTAGGGCCCAGGTTGTGGTTTCTAAATACCATTTCTCACTAAAATGATACAGGGGTTATTAGAAAAGTAGCTGATTCCAGAAAGTATAAAATCAGCCTCTTGTCATGCTGGAAAGCAAGGAAGCTATCAAGGATACTGCAGAAAAGTTGAAAGAAGAAGCCAGCTTGAAGGGTTTTCCTTTGGACAAAGATGAAATAATCTGTGATTTCAAAATATATTATTTCAATGTATTGAAACACATCAACTTTTTAAATCTACAAGTTTCCTTATAAGGCAAGATATTTTTAAAACTCAAGCATGTCTCCTATTTCTCTTTTATAAACTTTTGCTTTAAAATAAAAATAATTAAAGAACTTTATAATAATTTGACCAGGTTGACATCACATGAATCCATTCCTCTCTTTCAACATCAACAAAAAGAGAGAAAACCAAACATTAAATGCCTCCAAATTTAACACAACTGAACTGGAGACCACCCATAAATATTCTTGCAAAAGAAGATAAAACCAAATCTGATCAAGCTTCTAGTTCTAATTATCAGTTTATTGAAAAGCCAGGTCTAGAGTAACATGTTACTCATGACTAATCAGTAAATCCATAAAGTGGGAAATTTCACATGACAAATGACCTGGTTTCTTTAATACATAAATAGCAAGCGGGGGGGGGGGGGTGGAACAGTAAAAAATCTATAAATAAATGAGAGACAAGAGATAGATCAACCTACTCCATGTGTAGCTCTTCTTCCTACATCATTTGAACAACAACAGAGAAAAACCACTATCAAATAAAAATTTTAAGACATTTAAACATTAAGAAATTTAAACCATGACTACATATTTAATGGTATTGAAAAGTTATTGCTATTTTTATTTTAGGCATTATAATGGTAATAGTCTTTGCTTTAAAAAAAAAAAAGGTATCTTTTAAAGATACATTTTGAAGTATGTGTAGCCCAAATAAAAGGATGCTTGAGATTTGTTTTAAAATAATCCAGGTTGTGGGGTAAAAAGTAGGTGGGGTTAAAAATGAAACAATTTGGGCCATGTGATGATCATTAAGAAACTAAATATTGGGTTCATGGAGTTTATTATACTGGCCTCTGTGTTTGAAATTTTCCATAACTAAAAGTAATGCTTTCTCCTGATTCCTAATGTTTTGGGATTCTTTGTTCTGGATGTTGGTAATTAAACTGTGGGCTGAGGCTTTTTTTACAATGCAATCAAGGCAAGATATGGGAGTGGGTGGTAGTTGGGAAGCCACAGGTATGTTAAACCTAAAAATCTAACAGTTTCCGAGTAATAATATATTACTATATAATTACATGTGTCCTCACTTTGGTTTGACTTCAAATGAAGCTGCATTTCTTCAATTTGCTTCCACTGGATAATAGTGTGTGATGAATGTCAAACATAATTAAAACATAGCAGAGCAAAGGAGAGACATTGTCAGCAGCCAGTGAATACGGTGCTGTTCTTCATCCAGTAAAAAATTGTGCCATGGGCAGCCGAACAGATGCTGCATTTAACTCAAAGGAGTTTATGCAGGAGGGAAGCAAATTCACAAGACAACATAACCCTGTTCCTCTCCCAGTCCTGTGTGACCTGCACTAGCCATAGGCTTTCTTACCTATTTTCCTTGTCTCCAGAACTTCCTTCTCTAATTCCTCGAATTTTCCTGAAACTTGCCTGGCGCAGTCTGCTCTTGCCACTCAGGTGATGGCCAGTCTGTTCAAGTCAATCCAGATTGTTCCTTACCCGGCATTCAAAGCTTCCCATCATCTGGCTCTAACCTTTGTTTCCCACCCTGGCTCCAGCCTCTTTCTTTCCTTCATTCCAAGCCCCAGGCAAATGAGTTACTTACTGTTTCCTTAACACAACCATACTCCTCATTTAGAGTTGCTACCTAGTTAAACCTATTGCTTCCATCCTTTGCTTCCACCCTCCCGCCCCCCAGTTAATCTGAAAGGTCATTAAAAAGACATTTAAGAAAAACCAAACAAAACAAAAAAATCCTCCCAATCCTTTGATGGTCCTATCTCAACGTCTGCCATTACCCTTTCAAAGTTTTGGATACACATTCAACTTCCATCTTCAAATTCCAAAGCCATTTGTCAGTCTCCTTCCACTAATATCACTTTCCTCAAATCCTGTACCCCTTCCAGTTCCTTCTTTCCAGCCAAGCTCCTGTTTCATCCTGTACTTACTGGGTGCATATATTCTTCACTTTTTGTGATAATTATTTGTCAAATGTGTGTCTCCCCAGTTAAACTATAAATTCTGTATAGCCGGGACAACATTTATCTTTTTCACATTGTAATCCCAGGGCCTGGAGCAAAGAGCTAAAACTAACATTTTCAGTGAATAAATAAAGGCAGTAAATCTCTCAGACCTTCATTTTATGCAATATCAATTATCCATTATAAGTTAACCAATATTAATTTTGTATTTTCTCATATTAGTGCATTCTCTACTCCTTTTCAGAAATCATCTTTCTTTTTTATTAGGAAACATGTCTTTAATCCAAAATTTCCTTGCATAATTTTTTTTTTCAAACAGAGTATGCATGAACTCTAACAATCCTAAAATAACCCAACAGCGTATGTATCTGCTTTTCTTTAGATATTCATATCAAGACTCCAAAATGGGAAAATTGTAAAACAAATAAATGTCATGGGAAATATGAAATCTAATAATAGGAAATGACATATGTATAAAATAAGGACTGGTAAAATGCAGCCCATGGGCCAAGTCTAACCCACATTTTCATCAAGTTTTATTGGAATGCAGCCACACCCACTCACTTACAAATTGTGGCATCTTTTGCACCACAAGGACAGAGTCAAGGAACTGTGACACACTGTGTGGCCCACTCAGTCTAAAATATTTACTATCTGTCCCTTTACTGAAAAAAAGTTTGATGACCACTGGTAGGAAAGATTGTTTTTTAGAATATAGAGCACGAGGGATTTGTGATTGGGACCCCACTGGGAAGATAGACACCTCTAGGGAACACAGCTAGAGCTACAGAGTGAACATTTGGCAATGTGTGGTGAACCTCCAGATGCAAAGGTAAAAAAAAACTAAGGAGTAGTGTCACCAGGCACGGAGGCATGCCTAAGGGAAAACGATTGATTATTAGGGAACAACAATCACAACAGGGGCTGTTTGCAGTTTGAGTGACCTAGAAAAGCAAGTATCCAAAAGAAATGATTCCAAACCCAGGTGTGCTGTGCCTGAATTAATTATCTGAGTTTGGTTGTAATGTTAAACTAGAAGTTGTGTGGTGATCTGGTGGTTGATGCTGGGAGCCACAGTGGAAGTATGAGACCTGGGAATATTAGGAAGTGATGGGTAGAGAATGAAAAGCATGGCAGGGGCACACAGCTGGGTGCCCATGGGCAAATTAATTCATCAACAACTTTGGGTCTCCATTACCCCACATGTCAGCTGGGAATGATAATATGTAAAAGCTTAAATAAGAAAATGTACATGCAACTGTTGGCATAATCAAATAAACCCACCTTTGATCAGGCTGAATGGAACTCTATAATCTCTCATGAAGGATTTTGTCATAATCATGGATATTGACAGAGGAAGCTCTCCGAAAATAGTGGTGTATAAGTACACTTAAATGGTCATGGGGGGTTGTTTTTCCTCGAATAACCATAGGGGCAAAAGTATCGTACTGTTACTTACATGTGGCAGTTGGTTACCCAGAGTTATCTCACGGAGATGACATGACTTTTTTTTTTTAATTTCCATACTAATTTACATGATAGCTTTTCTATGAAACTGCACTAGTGTCTCTGATACAGCTATTATTTGTACAGCTCCACAATGACTTAGAATTCCTAGCAGATTCTCTCCTGATCTCTAAAGTCGTATAAGAAAATACTGACTCCATGGGATTACACAAGCTGGTGGCATTATCTGCTTCACATTCTTTCTTATTCTTCCTTTAAGATAATTTCTGAGTTGGTCTATTTGACCAAGGTCTTCCCTAGAAGACCAAGGAATTGTGCTTAAATCGCATTTTTCTTTGCCCTTCTGTAGGCAGCATGCTTTCATTGGTTCATTGAAGGCCTACTATGTGCCAGATATTCTTCTAGTATTTGTATGCACAGTAGTGAACTTCTTAAGGTAATTCTAGATCCTGTAACAAATAAAACTCCAGATTCCATTGCTTTAAAACTACGAAATTTGTATTTCTGGATCCTGTAAATTCCAATATGTGGGAAGAAGGAGGGGACAATCTGTTCCACCTAGTGATTCAGGAACCTGGGTGGTGGAGTCTGCAGTCTTTTATACATGGCTCCCATAAAAGTACTGAATTAGCAGATGAGACTTAAGAGCATGGACAATGCTCCAGCGACTTAATGGGTCAGGGCAAGCAAGGGTATACCTCACTTCCATCCACATTTCATTGGCCAGTTCTCAATCATGTGACCACACCCAATGTAGAAATGCTGAGGAATAGTGTCTATGACTAGAAATGCCTTTGTTGCAACAATTCTATGCTATTAAATCTTAAAATTTAGCCAGAAAGCTGACCATTCTGCCACGCTTCCTTGTAAAGGTGAGCTACCACGAACAATTAGTGCATAAAGTGACATTGAGTGAGTGAGATCTAGGTTCTGAAAAAACAAGGTTGTCCAAGAGAACATGTAAGCCCACATTTTCTGTCACAAAAGGGCTCACTGGGGAATTTTATCAAGATGCATTACGCCCTCTGAACATAACCCATAAATGCATTCACACCAAAATTAGAAAAGGACAGATATGTGCAAAACAGAGGTTAATACAATAAATAATGGAGCTATTTTTTTTGTTCATTTGGTTGACTTTTTAGAGTAACTTTACCACTTTTATTAGATCATTCAGTTGTTTCCTCAAACTTTTCCTTCTTGAATTTCTACTATAATCTTAAAGGATGAATAAATAAATAAATAAATAAAATAATAAGCACATAATCTGTGTTGGAAACTCGCTTGATGAACATCTGTCATGGTGTTTAATTATATGTTAACAGCAACCATAAAAAATGCATTAATAACTTATGCAGCCTTGAACTTTTCATCATTAAATTGTGTAGGTCATTAAGATTTTGCCAGGGAGAAAACCCAGAAGTTTCCAACTCTCACAGGAACTCTGGATTCTAATTAAGGAATCAGATTCAACAAAGTTCGTATCAATGTAAGATCACATACCTCGGGGGCGTTAAAAAGCTGAAGTCTGTTCCCTGAACGTCAGTTACAATTTGTAGTGTCACAGTATCACTTAAAATGTCCTAAATTGTACCTGAAAGTATCCCCAGAGTCAAGGAGAGGGAGAAAGTTTTAATCGCCCCACTGTTGGTCACTTGGTCTGAAAGGCATTTACTTCTAGGTTTGGGTATAACTATATCACGTCATAGTTCTGTTTTTACCTAAAATTACAAGGGTGGTAATTATTTCTTGGATGTTCCCTCTTATATCATAGTACACAGGTTATGTTAGTTGTCAGCTACAATGATGGAAGACAAAAAGATACCGTATTTAGAAAAGCTGAATTTAATGGGCAATGTGTCCCAGCAGGAGCAATAGTGTTCCTTGAGGGTCTTTTAGAAATTTGTGGGGGCATGTTTGGTTGTCGCAATTATTGGAAGGCATTACTGGAACTTAGTGATATGCAGAAAAGTCCCATGTAATGAAGAATAGTCCAGCAGTGGGCACAGGTTAGCATCACACCAGATCTTCATGAAGATAAGCTATCTTCATTATCTGACCCCAGGACATAACTCTATTTTATGTATTAACATAAATTATATTTTGCACCATTTTTAGGCTCACTGACTTTTCTAGAAATGTATGTACCATATAAATCCATGGAAGATTTTCCTTTCTCTTGTTCACAATTTGACAAAGAGATATTAACCTTTTAAAAAATTGTGTTCATAATTACAATCCTGGTTCTAGTATTTGAACTGCCAGTTTTAGACAGTTAGCATTTGAGCTCCCCCATTTGTGTGGATTCTAATTTTAAGTGAATACATGAATACTTTTTAATGTTTCTTTGTATAGTCATGCCTGAACTTCCATAGCTGTTCTGTTATAAAATATTTCCCTTTTTTTTTTTAAATTTCTAGGTAGGGGTTTGTTTAAATGTCTGAATATCAGGAGACTCACAAAATCTTTGCAACATTGAGTTTAAGAAGATTGGGAACCACTGTTTAGGGCAGTATATGTTTTCAGGATTGCAATGAGATCATAATTATAATGATGGCTACCATTTATTGATGCTTACCATACACCAGACAGTGTATAATCACTTGGCAAATATCTTCTCATTTGATTCTCATGATTAACCTCTCAGATGAGTACTATTTTTTCTGTATTTTACAAGTGAGACAAGTGAGCATAGAACAGTTAAGTGACTTGGCCAATACACTAAATAAATAATAGAGCACTGTTTGAACCCAAGTCTTTCTGACCTCAAAGCCAGGGTACTTGATTGACCAGTCAATCTAGAAAATTCTAGATTATTCTAGATACTTACTCTAAATAATTCTAGAAAATTACTCCGGACCCAACAATCTAGAAAAGATTGCTGCATTGTCTGGAGGAACAACCTAAAGCAGGTAAAAGCTGTATATCTGACCCATCACTGTTTCTGCTACAGCAAACTTCTCTCTGAATTTCAGGAGATAAGAGAGGCTACCTAAAACAATGCTTCTCAATCTTTAATGTGCATGCTCACCTAACGATCTTATGAAAATGTAAATTCCCATTCAATAGATTGCTGGGGGTCTGCAGGCCACTTTTTATGAAACAAAGATCTAAAATAAGTTTCAAATATGAATGCATCCTAGCTATAGGAAATTGTTAATTTCCATATAATTGAAATAGTAGAAAAATGTAAGCAGTAAAAAATATGCAACATTTTCAATATTTCCATAAATGAAAATCTGCATTACTATCATGACATAAGAAAATATTAGGCCAACAAAATAGGTTCGTGAACATAACATAGAACTGGTATGCACAACTAGGAATCTCACCAAAATGCCAAAATATAATGAGCCCCAGGAGTGAGTAGATATTTTACATGGAAAAATATAAGTAATCAAATATTAAACTTAGATAATATACCACAGCACATATATTGAAATTATATATCAACTGATTAAATATAAAGATATTAAACAATATTTATTGGAAAAAATCATATTAAAACAAAGAATTAGCTCTATTTTTGCTCCCAGTATACTAGTTAAAACATGTACATTTTAATCTAAAGCTAGTTAGACTATGGAAAAATATGTACGTTGACATACTTCTTGTTGTAATAAAAACAAAGGTGATTATTTCATAGGATAACTTTTATGAAAATTTTCATACTCTATGACCAAACTGCCTCTTATACTAGGCTTTTCAGAGTATCAAAGGATTTACCCTGAAAAAACAATACAACAAAGAAAAGGGTTTAGAGCTTTTCTTGTCTAGAACCCAATGCAGTTTAGCAAAGGTTTATGGGAAGCCTACTGTGGCACATGTATGAGACTGTAGTAGGTGCCTTGGGAACACTAGGGAGTGAAAAAGGTGAAGATCTATGTATGGCTACCAGGATAATCAGTTAATAAATGTGAATGCAATAAGGATATTTTATAATATATGAGAATGTTATTGGTGCTATAGAAAAAGAAAATGTAGAGGAGAGCAGTAAAGATCAGCATTTACATTGAGAGAATAAGCAGGAATCATGTTGGGTTTTTCCTGAGTGCAGTGTGGAGCCATTGTTGGGTCCTGAGTAACAGAGGAACAATGGCTATAATATTGAGAAAATAAAGACAGTCTCTCATGTTCAACATCAGGAAAAGAGTTTAAGACTTTGAAGTTAATAAACCCCTTGGAAGAATATAAAGTCTTCATTTATAATAAGATACAAAATAAAAGATAATATATTTCTGTATTAAAATCATGAAGACTAGAAAAGATAAGATAAAATGAAATTGATTATAATTTTTTTCATCATATTAAAGTGAGAGATGATTAGTGAGAAAAAAAAAAGTATACTTCCTCATGTATACAATGTGTGTATTTACCTTACCAAGTGGCAAAGTGAAAAAAAAAAAAGGGAAAGAAAATCTTTAGATCAACCAACCAAGTCTTCCATCTAGTAGAGCACTGTCTCAAGGTTGCCATGACATACACTCCTATATTCTTCTTTACATAAACTACAGGTAGATACATTCAGATCAATACACAGCAAAATTAAATCCTTCTTAAGGTCATAAGAGTTCTTTCACTTGGACTTCTTTTTTGTCACCCTTACATTTTATAAAGGTAGGTAATTTAAGGTCCTTCTAACTCTAAAAATCTATGGCTCTTTGGTATTTTTGTAATTAATTTAGTCTTAAACTCCTGACCTCTATTGCTTTAGCACCAAGGGTAAGGCTCAGACGTTATCAGGATAGACAGGAAGAAGAGCTACTAGAATTAACAGACTTCAACTAGATCTGCTATTCTCCTATTTTAAAAATAAAAATGCAACAGAAGGCTCCAAGGTCAAAATCACCTGTACTCGGCCCTTCTCCATGAACAACTTCTTCAGATACTCACGCAAACCCTTTGACCCCTAAGAAGCCAGCAGCATCAGTAATTATGTCTCAAAAAAAACTCTTTATATGGTATCCACTCTATAATGGATTCAGAGACATGAATAAAACATCTTAATTCTCAAGTATTTCTTTTTAAAATAATTTTTGAAAGAAAAATATCTTGTAAAGAAAGGAGATTATTTTTGAGGCTTTTGCATAGAAGGATATAGTTTTCATGGCCTATCTTGTTAAAAATGTTCTAGTACCCATCTGATGCACACTTATTTATGGATTTTAGACTAAAAGCTCTTTTTTTGCCAGTTTTCTTCACAAGCACTTATCTCGACATCCTCATTAGGTGATTTTTCTCTTTTCTTTTTTGTTGAGGCCTAGCCATGCCCTTGGTACTCTCTTTTGTTCCATGCTGCAAAAGGAATGGTTTTAAAGGCTCCCTCTCCACCAGTCCCACCTTTTTTTTTTTCTTTGTAATTAGCCTTATTTGAGGAGCAGGGAAGCAAAAGACTGGAAAGAAATACAAAAACTGTTGAACAAAAGATACGATGTTCTTTACCCCAACCATATGCTGTATAGCTCGTGTACAACCTGGGTCAGATGATTCGCATATATGCCTTTAAAATGAAAAGAGAAAGAAAAAAAGAAAGAAAAAGAGAAAGCACTGACTTACACAGCAGCTGCATTGGTATAAACAGGCTGGGAGTAAATGTCACAGTGAAAGGAGAATAATACATTTTACCTTCATTGCAAAAGTAATTCACTTTAAAACCAAAGAACATGATGAAGCTCCTTAGCTGATAACAATGCTTGCAGAAATCCATTTGAAATATCTTAATATTAATTTTGCTTTAATTGGGATGAGAGAAACACTGCTTTTTTCAAACTCTGAGCAGGCTTTGTCACTTGAGCCACACACAGGTGGAATTGTCCAGCTAGATCTTTTGGTTTTGATGCAGTGATGATTAATGAAATAATTTTTTTCTGCCTGCTCTTTTTCTTTAATCATTAGTTAAAAACCTGTGTCTAAGTAGAGGGCCAAAGGATTTATGCCAGCCTTGTCTCTAGAAGTAAAACTCTAGCTTTCAGAAGATCAAAATTCATGAATACCAGCTGGCTATTGGGCCTGGAATAGTGTTACTCCTCAAAAAAAAAAAAAAAAAAAAAAAAGGTATCCATACCAATAAAATTCCATGAGAATGACCATCAAGGACACTTTTAATGGGGCAAGTGCTGCAAAAAATGAAGACTGAGGGCTGTCGAGAACCAATCTGTCTTCTTCCCCACTCTACCCCATAAAGTAAAAATTTGAAGGTTACTGGATTGTAGGCTTTGTTTATTGTTTGTTTGTTTGTATTCCATTTTGGTTAGGCAAATATTAATGACCCAACAGGAAACATAGAGTATACTCTAACTGGCTAATTTAAGGAGAGTTCAGTAAGTGGACTATTTTTATAAAAGTGTGGAAGGGTTTTAGAAAAATCAACATGGTGCAGTGTTGGTAGCCATTACCACCCCTCAGACTGAAGCGGCAAAAAGAAGAAATCATTATCAAAATCTAGAGAGGTAGCTATATGAAATGAACTACGGCTTTTTGAAGAGACCTGTAGCCAACCCACAATGACCTGGCAATGCGGAACTTAGAGGAACAAACACCTAACCCTTCTCACTTCCTGCCCTCTGATTTTCTGCAGATGCCTCCCATTAGCTAAGCCCCACTAAAAACCAAAGGGCAAGGGAAGCTGGTGATGCCATCCTACAGATCAGCCTCCCCAGAAAAAGAACAGGTGAATGGGGAATCAGGAGGGGCAAATAGAAGCTATCCATTTTTTTTTAAAGTCCCAGGTAAGTACCTCTTTCTCTCCCTACTTTTGGCTATAGACAGGTGTGTATTCCCCTTACGTTTTCTTTGCCTTAATGTAAAATAAGTTTAATGAAACTCTTTTAGGGAACAATCCTAAACAGCAAAGCTAGTCTTCTTAATCATGTTAATAGATCTCAAAGAGCTCAACGTTAATGCCCCCCTCTTCACCCGCTACTGGATAGAAAGTAATTAATGATATGGTCATTTCATTCAACAAATATTTATTGAATAATTACCAAATACATCCCAGGCACCATCTAAGAGCGTGGAGTGACCAAAAGTAAATCAAATAAGGATCCCATCACTAGTATGTATCTCTGGATTCCTTGCATCCCTTTCTGATTTCTTCTGTTGTGTATACTCAGCCACAAGATGGTGCACATGGCCCAGGCCTGCCAATCAACATGCTCCTTTCTTCTGGTAGCGTGATGGGTTCAGGATGGAATAATTATCTAAGATAAGCGTCTTATTTGGGACTTTTCTGCCATATTTATCAAGAAAGAAGTACCTTTCAAAATGAATTGTTCAGTAAAAAATGTTTAAAAAAAAAATGTCTGTAAGAAGGATGAGGCCAAATTGAGATGAGCAGTACTGAGAATAAGAGAAAGAGACTGAGCCTCTGGATCCAGCCATGCCTGAAGCCTGTCAGATTTCTCAGTGTTCTGAGAATCTATCTTATTAAAAAGAAATTATCTTGTTTTGCTTAAGCTGTGACTTTATCCTTTACAAGGAAATGAATCTTGACTAATGCCTTATCCTCAAAAAGGTTATATGTAATAGGGAAGATAAGTAGGTAAGTAAAACACAAAATACAAATTTACAAATGGCATTTTAAAAAGGATGAAGAGTTTGGGGAGGCTCGGTTTATATATAGAAGTAATTATCTGAATAATCAATGAAATGAAGATGCCATTTGAACTGGGCTCTAAGTCACAGAAAAAATGCAAATGTGCCTGTCTCTGAGGGTGGGGAACAGAGGCGGCAGATGTGGTGTGGTATTTTTTGTGTTTGCATTTCACAAAGAAAGACCGGTGGGAAAAAATGGAAACATGGTACAATTTATTCCTAGTGAGTACACAAACGTGTTTTTTTTTTTAAGTAAGTGACTCCAAAATCATAGAGTAAATTACTTAACAGCACTTCACTTTTTATAGCAGACTATGAATCATTTGGTTGTTTTTCTTTTTATTCCCTCATGTTTGTAGTTTTCAAACTGCATTTTTGTACTAAGGAGAAAATAGATTTTTTTAAACAATAAAGAGAAAATGCCAAAATCAATTATAAAGGGAGAGAAGAGTCACAGTTAATGTCAAGTTTTTAAAATATTAATACTCAAGTCCACTTAGTTTTGAATTATTTTAAGACTAAAGATGCATTTTTTTGGTCAACAACTCTTAAAAGTATGCCCACAAATTCGAGAGTAGAATTAGTGGAGGCCACTGCAAATCCAGGCTTCAAACCACTCACCGTATTTACAGGTTGCCCAAGATCAATATCTGTGTAGAGACACTTGTTTAACACTTTACTGTCACACTAAGAAACTTGATTTTAGCACATCATTTTATCAAAGAGAGTCCAAAAAACTCAAGTAATATAGTTACATGAACCTAATAAAACCATCAGAACTGAAAAATTCAAGCAGACTGTGCAACGGGTAGAGCTGCCTAAAACCTGGTAAGAGTTTGAGCATTTCCTTTACATGAGAGACGAATGGATTTTATTTGTTTAACGCTGAACACCGCTAACTGTGAATGGGAAAACCGACAATCTTCTGTCACTCCTGGAAAATATAGAAGAGGCCTCCACTGTCTCTCAGATGCCATTATTTTATAATTATTCTGGACAGTTATTCTGAATTTGGATAACAAGTTCTGGGCATCCTTCCTGCCCAACCAGCTTTAATCTTCTCAACAGATTTTTTTTTTTCCCTTCCAGTTCTATGTGGTACTTACTACCTTTTGAATTGCTGGAGGTATGGGAAAGTAGGCAGACAAGGAATTGGGATCATCATCATATAAAATTTAAGACAATCTTATGTGGCATCACAAAGATTCTTTCTCAGGTTAATTTTTCTATTTACTATTGACTTCAGATATTAATTGCTGTTTTACAGCATCTTCTTATGGTTCTAAATGAAATATAATGTCCTTTTTACAAAATTCTAAGTGTGCACTCGTAAATTAGATAGGCATATACAAACTGACTCTTTAACAAATAGAATTCCTCATTTCAAATTTTGGAGTGGGCTGAATAGTTTGTTAACTTCACTATGCTGTTAAGAAAAACTCAGGATGATTTTAAGAATCTTGCTACTGTAAATAGAAAAAAAAAGGGACAAAATAGCGTCCAGAAACAAACCCAGGTTACATTCAAGAAATGTCATTTTTATTTTTTTACATTTTTCTTCACATTTAAAAAATTTTAATGCCAGTATAACTAACATACAATGTTTTGTACGATACAGTGATTCAACAATTCTATGCATTTCTTAGTGTTCATTGTGATAAGTGTCCTCTTAGTCTTCTTACCTATTTCTCCCAAGCTCCCCACCTCTCATCACTGATGGCTAACAGCAGTTTGTTCTCTATAGTTAAGAGCCATTTTTTGGTTTGTCTCTTTTTTTCTTTGTTCATTTGTTTTGTAACTTAAATTCCACATATGAGTGAAATCATGTGGATATAGTAGTTGTCTTTGACTGACTTAGTTCACTTAGCATTACACTCTCGAGATCCATCCATGTTGTTGCACATGGCAGGATTTCATTCTTTTTGATGATTAAATAATATTCTGTTATAGATATATGTTATATGGTATGTATTATATATACTAAATGTATATATACCTATTCTTCTTTATCTGTTCATCCATCCTTGGAGACTTGGGTTGCTTTCATATTTGAGCTATTGTAAATAATGCTCTAATAAACTTAGGAATGCATATATCTTTTCAAATTAGGGTTTTCCTATTCTTTTTGTAAATACCCAGGAGTAGAACTACCGGATCATATGGCAATTTTATTTTTAATTTCTTTGAGGAACTTCCACACTGTTTTTTAAAGTGGCTGCACCAATTTGCATTCCTACCAACAGTGCATGAGGGTTCTTTTTTTTCCACATCCTCACCAACACTTGTTGTTTCTTATGTTTTTGAGTTTAGCCATTCTGACAGGGGTGAGGCGATACCTCATTATGCTTTTGATTTGCATTTGCCTGATGATTAGTGATGATGAGCATCTTCTCATATACCTGTTGGCTGTACGTCTTCTTGAAAGAAATATCTGTTCATGTCTACTGCCCATTTTTAATTGGATTTGGGGTTTTGGGCGTTGAATTGTGTGACTTCATATATTTTGGATACTAATTCTTTATCAGATATGTCATTTGCAAATATCTTCTCCCATTCAGCAGTTTATCTTTTAGTTTTGTGGATTGTTTCCTTTGCTGTGCAGTAGCTTTTCATTTTGATGTAGACCCAATAGTTCATTTTACTTTTGTTTCTCTTGCCTCGGGAGACATATCTAGAAAAATATTGCTCTGGCCAACATCAGAGAAATTGCTGCCTGTGCTTTCTTCCAGGATTTTTATGGTATCAGGATTCACATTTAGGTCTTTCACCCATTTTGAGTTTACTTGTGTGTATGGTAAAAGAAAGTAGTCCTATTTCATTCTTTATATGTTTCTGTCCACTTTTTCCTAACACCATTTGTTGAAGAGACTCTTTTTCCCATTGCATATTCATGCTTCCTTTATCAAAAATAAATTGGGGACATCTGGGTGGCTCAGTTTGTTAAGCGTCTGCCTTCCGCTGGGGTCATGAACCCAGGGTCCTGGAGTCAAGTCCCGCATCGGGCTCCTTGCTCAGCGGGGAGCTTGCTTCTCTCTCTGCCTCTGCCTCCCACTCTGCCTGCTTATGCTCTCTCTCTCTCTCTCTGACAAATAAATGAATAAATAAAATCTTAAAAAAAAAAAAAAAAGAGTCAAACTGACCATATAATCATGAGTTCATTTCTGGGCTCCGTATTCTGTTATGTTGATCCATATGTCAATTTTGTGTTTACTATTTTATTTTTTTATTTTGAGAGAAAGAGACAGAGAGACAGAGAGAACAGAGTGTGAGTCAGTGGGGGCAGAGGGAAAGAGAATGAGAATCTTAAGTAGGTTCTGTCCTCAGTGCAGAGCTTGACACAGGGCTCAACTTTACGACTCTGAGATCATGACCTGAGCCGAAATCAGGAGTCAGAAACTTAACCAACTAGGTCGCCCAGCCACACCTCCATGTGTCTGTTTTTGTGACAGTACCATACTGTTTTGATTACTACACCTTCATAGCATAACTTGGAATCTGGATTTTTTGTTTTTTGTTGTCGTTGTTGTTTTTTGAAATCTGGATTGTGATACCTCTAGTTTTGTTTCTCTTTTTCAAGACTGCTTTGGCTATTCATGATCTTTCGTGGTTCCATACCAATTTTAATATTGTTTTATCTAATTCTATAAAAAATGCTGTTGGTATTATGATAGGAATTGCATTAAATCTATAAACTGCTTTGGGTAGCAATGACATTTTTATAGTATTTATTCTCACAACCCATGAACATGAAATATCTTTCAGTTTGTGTCATCTTCAATTTCTTTCATCAATGTAGCTTTCAAAGTACAAGCCTTTTGCCTAATTGACTAAGTATCCCTCGGTATCTTATTATTTATTCATTCATTCATCCCTAGGTATTTATTATTTGTTTTTTTTATTATTTTAGTATTTATTATTATAAATGGGACTGTTTTCTTAATGTCTTTCTGGTACTTCATTATTAGTGTATAGAAACGCAATGGATTTCTGTATTTTGATTTTGTATCCTGCAAACTTACTGAATTCATTCCTAATAGTTTGTTGGTGGAATATTTAGGGTTTTCTATATATAGTAACATGCCATCTACAAATAGTGAAATTTTACTTCTTCCTTACTTATTTGGATGTCTTTTATTTATTTTTCTTTTCTGATTGCTACAGCTAGGACTATGTATTATGGTGAATAAAATGGTGAGAGTGGACATCCTTGTCTTGTTCCTGATTTAAGGGGAAAGTTTAGTTTTTCCCCAATGAGTATGATGCTCGCCGTGGATTTTTCATATATGGCTTTTATTATGCTGAGGTACAGTCCCTCTAGACCTACTCTTGAGAGTTTTTATCATGATGGATCTTGTACTTTGTTAAATGCTTGTTCTGCATCTATTGAAATGATCATATGATTTTTATCTTTCTCTTGTTGAGGTAATTTACCCCACTGATTGATTTGTGACTATTGAACCACTCTTGCATCCCAGGAATAAATCTCACTTGATCCTGGTGAGTGATTTTTTTTAATATATTGTTGCATTTGGTTTGTTAACATTTTTGCATCTATAATCATCAGATATAATGGCCTGTAGTTCTCTCTTTTAAGTAGTACCTTTATCTGGTCCTTTTTGAGTCATTTCTTTTTTTTAATCAGTCTGGCTAAAAGTTTATCAATTTTGTTGATCTTTTCAACAACATGGATAGATGGATCTCAACGGTATAATGCTGAGGAAATAAGTCAGTCAGAGAAAAAGAAATATATGATTTCACTAATATGTGGGATTTAATATACAAAACAAATGAGCAAAGAAAAAAGACACACACACACACACAAAACAAAACAAAACCAAAAAAACAGGCTCTTAGAGAAGAAACTGATGTTTCCAAAAGGATGGTGGGGTTGGGGACAGTTGAGACAGGTGAAGGGGATTGAGTATACTTGTCACAATGAACACTGAGTTATGTATAGAACTGTTGAATCACTATATTGTACGCCTGAAACTAATACAATACTGTATTTTAACGATACTAGAAATTTAAAAAAAAAAAAAAAAAAAAAAAAGGAACCCGTTCCTGGTTTCATTGATCTGTTCTACTGGGGTTTTTTAGTTTCAATTTCAATTATTTCTGCTCTGATCTTTATTATTTCCTTGCTTCTCCTGGTTTTAGGTTTTATTTGTTCTTTTTCAACTCCTTTACATGTAGGATTAGGGTTTGGTTTTTTTGTGGGTTTTTTGTTATTTTTCTTGCATCTTTAGCAGGCCTGTAAACTTCCCTTCTATAAACTTCCCTTCTAGTACAACTTTTGTTGCATCCCAAAGATTTTGGAAGTTGTTTTTCATTTTCATTTGTCTCCATGGATTTATTTCCTCTTTGATTTATTGTTTGCCCATTCATTATGTCATAGCATGTTATTTAACCTCTACATAATTTGTGTTCTTCCCAGATATTTTCTTGTGCTTTCTATATTATTGTTGTTGGAAAAGATACATGGTATGACTTCAAATTTTTTAATTTGTTGAGACTTATTTTATGGCCTAATATGTAATATATTTTAGAATGTTCCATGTGCACTTAAGAAGAATGCGTATTCTGCTGTTTTAGGATAGAATGTTCTGAATATATCTGTTGACTCCATCTAGTCCAATGCATCATTCAAAGCCATTATTTCCTTGTTCATGTTCTGTTTAGGTGATCTGTCCATTGATGTAAGTTGAGTGTTTAAGTCCCCTACTATTATCATATTTTTATCAATTTCTTCCTTTATGCTTGTTATTAGCTGCTTTATATAGTTGTTATGTCTTGTTCAATTGTCCCCTTTATGATTATATAGTGTCCTTCTTTTTATCTCTTGTTACGGTCTTTGTTTAAAGTCTACTTTGTCCCATGGAAGTATTGCTACCCTGGCTTTCTTTTCACTTCCATTTGCATGATAAATGTTTTCCCATCCCTTCATTTTCAATCTGCATCTGTCTTTAAGTCTAAAATGAGTCTCTTGTAGGCAGAATATAGTTTGGTCTTTTGTTTTTGTTTGTTTGTTTGTTTGTTTGTTTGTTTTAATCCATGCCATCACCCTATGTTTTGATTGAGCAATTTAGTCCATTCATATTGAAAGTAATTATTGACAATTCTGTACTTATTGCCATTTTGTTATTTGTTTTATGGTTGTTTTTGTAGTTCTTCTCTGTTCTTTTCTTCTCTTATTGTCTTCTTTCAGAGTTTGCTGCCTTTCTATAGTAATATACTTGATCCCTTTCTCTTTATTTTTTGCATATATGATACCAGTTTTTGATTTGTGGTTACCGCTAAGTCTATATATAACATCTTATGTATATAGCAGTCTATATTAAGTTGATTGTCTCTTAAATTTGAACCTATTCTAAAAGCATTACATTTTTACTCCTCACCCTTCCCCCTTCCCCCCAAGTTTTAAGTGCATGGTGTCATCTTTACATCCTTTTATTTGGTGAATATCTTGACTGATTTTTATATGTATGCTTAATTTTACTGCTTTTGTGTTACCTACTTTTCTTACTTCTGCTTATGGTCCTTACTTTACACTCAGAGTGCCCTTTAACATTTCTTAAAGGGCTGGTTTAGTGGACATGAATTCCTTTAACTTTTGTTTGGGAAACTCTTTATCTCTCCATTTTGAAGGGTAATCTCAGGATTCAGTATACATGGTTGAAGGGTTTTCTTTTTTGTTTTTCTTTTTTTCTTTTTTTCTTTCGGTGCTTTGAATATATCATGGCACTTTCTTGGGGCCTGCAAAGTTTCTGCTGAAAAAAATCAGTTAATAGCCTGATGTGGTTTCCCTTGTATGTAACTGTTTTCTTTTCTCTTGCTGCCTTAAAAATTCTTTCTTTTTTATGACTTTTTGCCATTTTAGTTACTATGTGTCAGTGTAGACCTCCTTGGATTGATTTTGTTGGGGGCTTTCAGTGCATCCTGAATCTGGATTTCTATTTCCTTCTTCAGATTTGAGAAGTTTTCAGATATTGTTTCCTCAAATGAATTTTCTACCCTTCCCTCTCTCTCTTCTCCTTCTGGGATCCCTATAATGCAAATGTTATTACACTTGATGTATTATTTTTTTCCCTCTCTTATTTTTTTTTAAATTATTTTTCTCTCTCTCTCCTTTTCAGCTTGTTTGTTTTCCATTACTCTGTCATCCAGGTCACTGATCAGTTCTCCTGCTTTCTCTAATCTATTATTATTCCTTCTAGTGTATTTTTAATTTCAATGATTGAGTTCATCATACCTGATCGATTCTTTTTTATGTTTTCTATCTTTTTATTGAGGGTATTACTATGGTCTTCCATCCTTTTCTCATGCCCAGTGAGTATCTTTATGACCATTTCTTTAAATTTTCTATTAGACACATTACTTATCTCTATCTCATTAGCTCTCTTTTTGTGATATTGTCCTATTCTTTCATTTGAGACATATTCCTCTATGTCCATTTTGTCTGTCTGTTTCTATGTGTTAGAAAAATCAGCTACATCTGTTCTTGAACAAGTGGCCTCATGAAGAAGAGGTTCTATAGTGCCCTGCAGTTCAGTGTTCCCTGTTTGCCAGAATCTGGTACTTCAGGAGTGTCTCCTATGTGTGTTGAGCACCCTAGTGTTGTGGCTGATCATATTTGCCTTCAGTCCAGTCATCCATAATAGCTCTCTCTACCTGTTGTGGGCAGGGTTTTGTCCCTCTGTTGTTAGTGGGCCAATGTGGGACCACCTTGAGCTTGAATTGAATCAGACCAGGTACCTGCCAGAGATGCAGTAGCACCAAATTACAGGGTGCTTTCCCTGTGTTGTGCCTTGAAAAGCTCTCATTGGTGGGCAGGACCCATAGACCAGATATTTGACCCAAGCCCCCTGCTGGGATTGCAGTCAAACTGGTATGTGGTTAACTTCCATTCTCACTAGGGCAGGAATCACTCTGAGGTGGTGATGTTTCCTATTGGGGTTGCTTGAACACTGGCATGTTTGTGACACTACTTTGGGTATACTCCTGGCAAGGGCTTATTGGAGGGGGATGGTCTGCAGGAAAACATGGAGGTAAGACACATGGTGTCAGTAAGGGCCTTGTCAGTGTACTGTGGGAGAAGGCCTGCACCTGACTAGGAAAATTCCTGTCCAGTCAAGGACGGAAGGGTTAAGTCTACAGAAGAGCCTTGAGACAGGACACAGTATTAGCAAGGTAGGTGGAGTGTTGGTGCTCTACTGGTTCTGGCAGATGTCTGCGTATCTACACTTGGGAACATGGGAAGGAAATGGTGCCCATTAACTCTTTGTTTTTGGAGTTGTCTTCCAAAGATCTCTATCCTTCTGGTACCTGCTCTGAGATTAGTAAACAAATCTCCCTCCTGTATACCCCATCTTTCAAATGACTGTTTTTGAGCTGTATCTCAGTGGGGCTATTTGTTATGTTGTCTCTTTAAGGGCAGGGCCTCAGTTTCCTTTTGCCTTCTGGCTCTCCCAGAGTTAAGCCAGCTGATTTTTAAACTTCCAGGTATTAAGCCCAACTGATTGTAAGAATTCGTGAAATTCAGCCCCTCTGGTTTTCAAAACCAAAAGCTATGGAAATTCATCTTCCCAGTGCAGATTCCTTGTGCCTGGGATAGCTGGCGTGGGGTCTGTTCCTCTTCCCCCTCTGAACCCCCTACTTCCCTCCCTCCCATGGATAGTCTCATTGTCAGTTTGGCTCCCGACCACATCGCCACTCTTCCTTCTCTCTTTGATGTGGCCTCTTCTCTACATTTGGCTGTGGAGAGTCTGTTCTGCCAGTCTTCTGGTTGTTTTCTGGGTTATTTACACTGTTCCAGGTGTTACCTATGTGTATTGTGGGAAGAGGTGAGCCTACGGTCCTCCTGTACTGGCACCTTCCCATCAACTTAATGGCATTTTTAATCAGCAGGGAAAGGGAAAACTATTCAATAACTAGTTTTAAGAAAATTGGCTATCTACTTGTAAAAAATATTATATCATTATTTCACACCACCCACAAAGACAAATTCCAGATAAATAAATCTATCAGTTTAAACCTATTTTAGCTCTCTGTGTTATAGAAGATAATATAGTAAATACTTATAATAATCTCACTATAAGGAAGATAATTATAAAGCTTGCCAAGAAATGTAGAAAATATGAAGGAAAATTTGTGAGACCTGACAAGATACAATTTCATTGCCTTTATAAACTGCAAGATACCATAAACAAAATATGTAGTTTGAATCAACAGATTAGAAGAAAATATTTTGAACGCTTAGCCCAGATGAAGGGCTAATATCTTTAATTCCTAAATGGTTCTTACAAATCAAAATTGAGCAAAGCAAACAATCCAATTAAAAATTGTGCCTGAAGAGATAAAAGTAGATGTTAAACTCATATTTAGACAGTAATAAGAAAATGCTTAATAAAATAACATTGAAATATAGTTGCAAATGTTTAGAAGCTTGATAACAAAATATTAACAATAATGTAAAGAAATAGGCAATATGATTCATGTTGGTGAAAATGTAAATTGATATAGCTTTTATGAGAGGACAATGCAACAGTATCAATATTTTAAATCCCTGTACTCTATGACCTGGCAATCTTATCAAGGGAAGTCTATCCTATAGAAATACTAGCATGAGTGTACATACACATCTATAAAAGAATGATTGTTTCTTTTCTTTAAAATAGCAAAAAGTCAGTTCTAATCTATATAGTTATTTAAAAGACCTAGAAAAATAAATTATAGCATATCTACTCATTAAGTCATCTAATACTGTATAACAAACCACTCCAGAACATATATTTAGCAGAACATAATTTATTATTTTTCCATGATTCTGTGGGCTGGGAATACAGTTGTGATATTGACTGGTGGCCAAAAATGTGCTACGACAGCTAGTGACCAGTCTAGGTTGGAAGTTCTAAAAGGCTTCACTCACATTTGGTGCCTCAGTGTGCCTCACATGGCCTCTCTGTCTTAACATGGCTCTCCACACAGGATGGTGGTCCCATAGTAGTTGGACTTCTTACATGGCAGATGGTTTTCAAGAGACAGCATTCCAACAGGACAAACCTCCTTGTGGAAGTACCTATCAAGCTTTTGTTCTCCATTTGGTCAAATCAAGTCACATGGCCAAGCTCAGTATCAGTGTGGGAGGGAATTACACAAAGGCATGGATTCCAGAAAATGTGGTTCTTTAGGAACTACCAATGCACCAGTCTCCAGAGCATGCAATAGAAATAACACAGCCATTTAGTTAATTATATTAATTGTGATTACTAGGAATTTGGATTGGAATGGAAAAGTTTTTGGGTTTTTTAAAAAAATTGTTGTTGGCATTGGACTATAATTTTTACTTTCTCTTTTGTATGCTTTAAATGTGTTAAACTACTTTGTGTTACTTCTGTAGACTTTTAAAAAGAAAAAGTATCCAGAAATCTCCTTTAGTTCACTGTGCAGGCATATAAGCATTGGCAATACCTACTTGTGTCCTGCTAAAGCAGTGTGCCAAGAAAGGGTGACAGGAAAGAAAAATAATACAGTAACATAAATTATAGCAGAACAACTTATTATAATAACATTTTGAACAGATTTAAGGCATAAAGATTTCTTTCATAATTTCTTCCTTATGACTTGTCCTAGGCAAAATGCAACTGAGATTTTGGTAGTAAAATTTAATATGCTCTGCCAAGAAAAAAATTCTACCAGGTGGATTTTTAATTTCTCTGTTTCTATTGACTGAGTAGTTACCAGAATAGGATAATAACAACAATGTGATGATAACACAGCACATAGTGCATGTCAAGCCCTATATTAAGTATATCACCTACACAATAAGCTTAAAAACTGTTTACTACTGTAATATGCATTTTGCAATCAAGGAAACTGATACTTACCCTAGGTCATATAAGAAGTGGAGGCTGAGATTTGATCTCAGGAAGTCCTGCTCCAGAGCTCCTAATATACTGCTTCTCCCTGGGAATGATGGCAGATGGTCTCTGTATACATAAACATCCTCAGAGAATTACAAGCTCTATCCTTAATACAAATACATAAGAGTGATAACTAAAAGTCTTCACTATTTAAAGCTCATTTCTCATGATCATTTGGGGGTACAGCTAGCTGAGGTTAAGTGTATATTTATGTCCATGATCTTGATTTCAACATTGCACTAATTCAGAGGTAGTTGGGGCATGTAGCTTGCTTCTAGCACCACACGTCAGTCTCTCTGTGCCATAAGAATTCTCTGTGGCAGGCAGAATCTGATCTCCCAATATTCTAATGCTGAAATTAGAGAGCTCAAACAACAGCTGATTGCACACCATGAGATCCACTAAAATCTGACAGCAGGTGTATTCACCAATTTTGACCATAATGACGGCAATAAGGAGACTTTCTGTTAAAGGGACAAGAGAGCAGATATCTGGCACCAGGCACTGGAAAAAAGCAAGACAATTTTAAACAAGTACCACATGTGGTGACTCATTAGATGTTGAGAGCTAATAAGAGACTGAAGATTTTTAGCTTAGCACTGATGCTGTGGACAGCAGGATATCCTAACATCTAGAAATTGAGAATGAATCAGGGGGTGGTGATAAATCCTGTGCTGATGCCTGGTGTGTGGAACTGTTATATTTTTAGGATAAAGTCAAGGATATAAAAGTCAAAGAGAGTGCCAGAGTGGAGCAAATATATTGAGAGATCTGTACGTTTGTGGGTTCATTCATTCATGAAGCAGTACAACAATGTGGTGGGTAGTGTCTTAGGTTTCAGAATACAGAAGTCAACAAGAGAGACATGGCGCCTTTCCTGAGTAGGACCTGAGCACAGAAGGTCAGCTAACAGGAGCTGGGGGTGATGAGTGAGCATGGAGAGGTGGCAGGGGCCAGATGTTTATGCTCTATACAAAAGTATCTCTATTCTTACAGACATGAAAATTATTCCAGTAACCACCATTTTTAATAGTAGCCAGCCAACCAACACTTACATTTTCAGAAATTACTATGTGCCACACTCTAAACAAGATAAAGTCCCTGCTCTCAAAGAGCTCATCTAATAGTAGAGGGATTCAGACACTAAACAGATAAAAAATAAATATAAATAAATATCCACCAAATGCCAGGAAAAGATAAAATTGGGTGCTATGGGAGAGAATGAGTGAGGAGCAGGGGATACTTTAACTCTGTTAGGCAAGAATGACCACTCTTAGGGAGGAAATATTTGAACTGAGGTTTGAACAATTAGAGGGGAAGAGGCATGTGAAGGTCTGGGGAAAGTATTTCACTCAGAAGGACAGCAAACAACTAGGGGCAGAAACAAGCAAATGTGTGTTCAAGGCCCAGAAACTAGGCCAGTGTGGCCAAAGAGAGGAAATGAAGGGAGGTTTAAGGTCTACTGTGTCAGAGAAATGAACAGAGGACAGATCAAGTAGAACCTCGAAGGAAGAATGACCAAATATCCAGTTTGGCCCAAGATAACCCCAGTTACCACCTTTAACCAAATTTAATTATTAATAGTTAATTATTAATTAATAATTCTCCCTTTTCCCCTCTAAAGCTTGTAGGATATGGCAAATCGCTTAGATCTGGTTCAGATGAAATCCCATCAGGAAATTTTAAGCAAGGGAATGACATGTTCTTATTTATGCTTTAGCAAAGTTGCTTGGCTACAATTTAAACAAGTTCTGGAAGGGGAAAGAATAGGGCAGAGAGCCCAGTCAGGAGGTCTCACATTTCCTCTCATTCTGTATAAGGCCCTGAGAGAAAAAAAAAAAAAGAGAGAGAGAGAGAGAGAGAGAGAGAGAGAGAGAAAACTGGTTTCTCACAGTACTCCAGAATCTTGGAATTTGGAAAAAATCTTGAATTTGTCTATAATTCATGTACTATATAACAATACAATCTTATAACAGTTGATGCTTACAATTAACTGGCTTTAATGAAACTCAGCTTTTAAAGAGACTACCTGGGGTGCCTGGGTGGCTCAGTGGGTTAAGCGTCTGCCTTCAACTCAAGTCATCATCCCAGGGTCGTGGGACTGAGTCCCTGCTCAGTGGGGAGTCTGCTTCTCCTTCTGCTGCTCCCCCTGCTTGTGTGCTCTCTCGCTCTCTCTTTCAAGTAAATAAATAAAAATTAAAAATCAATAAATCAATAAAGAGAAGACTACCCCTGAATAAAGAAACAGGGAATTTAAGATAAAAACAGTCTTTGAAGAAAGACAGTGTCTGATATGAGTTCTCAGTCTTTATGAGCTTTGTGACCTTAGGGAAATTATTCAGCCTCTCAGCCTTTCATTTGCCATCAGCAAAACAGAAGTAATAACGACCACCTGGCTGCCTTTAAAGAATTAAACTCTAAAGCACTAACTGATGCATAGTATTTCAATACTATAAAAATAAATTAAACAATAAAGTTTCTTTAATGTCATTTCAAAATTCCAATCCTACCTGACAGTGATTTTCAAATTATTATCAACATCATTTTTTCCAGTACAGTTTGAACCTCTGTTGAGAACAACACATTCTCTCCCCAGAGTGATGCACACATTGAAATGTACATGACATTTTGCAAACATTTATTGGATGGGGGCTCCAAAACAATTTTGCAAAACTGTTGAAGGGAGCCTTTCAAACAAACTGGGCTGGCAATTATAGAACTATAATTCCATCTAAACCCCACCTTCAGTATCCCAACTTTGTTGGGAAAGTGACTTAAATCTTTCTCCCTCTGCTGCTTACACTCCTTCACTACCTCTAGTCTAACTAACTTCACTAAGCAAATGCATAGGTTGTAAATGACTATCAGACACACAAGAGGCAAGTTCTATACAGTACCATAATAAGGAAAGAAAAAAAATTATGAAAAGTCTCCAGCAATCACAGCAACAATGTTTTTCCTATAGTAATTTTTTTCCTTATAAATCTGGACAGGTCTGACTGTTCCTAAATATACATTCACATGTCTCCTCCACTCTTGCAACTAGGATAAGGTGACCCAAATCTTTGCGATTTACCACTGGTGTTAAGAGACCAGAACCACAAACACTCATTCACATCTAAAGGGACAACCTTTCTCAGAAATCTTGACTAGTAATTATACTGGTTCTAAAAGGAAGCCTTTATAAAAATATCACAAAAATTATGTTGGTTTTCTAGAGCTGACATAGCAAAGTACCACAAAGTGAATGGCTTAAAGAACAGAAATTTATTGTCTCTTAGTTCTGGAGACTAGAAGTCCAAGATCAAGATATGGGCGGGGTTGGTTCCTTCTGAAGTCTGTGAGAGAGAATTTGTTCCATGCCTCTCACCTAGCTCCTGGCAGTTTACTGGCATTTCTTGGCTTATAGATGCATCTCCCTGATATTTTTTATGTTTATTTGGCATTTTCATGGTGTCATCTGTCCCTTCACATCACATTCTTTTTATAAAGATACCAGTCAAATTAGAGTAGAAACCCACACCCTACTCCAGTATGACTTCACCTTTACCTTTACAAATCACATCAGCAATGACCCATTTCCAAATAAGGTTACATTGTGAGGTACTGGGAATTAAGCCTTCAACATATAAATTTTGGAAACACAAAACAACACAGAAATGAATCCTTTTTATTTTACATTTACGATCCATCCAAAGAAGATTTCATCTGACCTTTTTTAGTTTAAAAAAAGATGAAAGGGGAACTTCCTCAATTTGCTAAAAAATATCTACAAAAAAATCTATTGTTAACATCATACTTAATGGTGGGAAAACATGATGTTTTCCCACTAAGATAGGCTGCAAAACAAGGACATCCCCTCCCACCACTCCTTTTCAACACTATACTAGAAATTCTAGCCCATGCAGTATGACAGTAAAAGAAAATGAAAGGCATGCAGATTGGGAAGAAAGAAATAAAAATGTCTTGTTTGGAGATGACACAATTGTCTATGTAGAAAATCCAAAGAAATTGACAAACTCTTGGAACTAATAAGTGAATACAGCAAGATTACAGGATACAAAGTTAACATATAAAAGTGAAACACTTTCCTATATACCAATAATGAACAAGTGGAATTTGAAATTAAAAACACAATATCATTTACATTAGAACCCCCAAAATGAAATACTCAGGTATAATTTTAACAAAATATGTAGAACATCCAAATGAAGAAATCTATAAAACTCTGATGAATGAATCAAAGAAAACAAATAAATGGAGAAATATTTCATGTTCATAGATAGGATGACTCAATATTGTCAAGATATCCATTCTTGTTAAAAATAGAGCTTCCCTATGACCCTGTGATTGCGCTACTGGGTATTTACCCCAAGGATACAGATGTGGTGAAAAGAAGGGCCATCTGTACGCCAATGTTTATAGCAGCAATGGCCACGGTAGCCAAACTGTGGAAAGAACCAAGATGCCCTTCAACAGACGAATGGATAAAGAAGATGTGGTCCATATACACTATGGAGTATTATGCCTCCATCAGAAAGGATGAATACCCGACTTTTGTAGCAACATGGACGGGACTGGAAGAGATTATGCTGAGTGAAAGAAGTCAAGCAGAGAGAGTCAATTATCATATGGTTTCAC
>PISX010023010.1:0-30610 GCA_004024625.1 Mellivora capensis
AGAGGATTTTGAGCCAGAATGACCAGAATAAACTGAGCCATCAGCAAGACAGGAAGAAAATCAAGTCTTGGATGTGAAAGGAATATTCCAAGAATGAAATGGTTAGCTGTGTCAAATCCTGATGAGAAGTAAAACAAGAGAGGGGAGACAAGGGCAAGAAGGGTGGAAATGACCCAAACATGATGAAGTTGTGAGGATGAGGGCCTGCCTGGTATGGGTCACAGAGACTGAAGAGTGAGGAAGGAGGGGCAGCTGCTGTCTCCTGAGTTTCCTCTGCCCCAGGACCAGGACCACCCAAGTCCTGGGCTCAGATCCAGAGATTCCGGCTGCCCCTTGTCCAGCAGCTGGGATATCCAGCGCCCCTCAAGGAACACCATCACAACCACCTACTCATAAAGTCGGCCAACATTTACTGCACAAATACATTTAAAACATGTTGAGGACTTTTCTATGCTAGTCAGTGTTGGGCAGTGGGAATATAAAGTCAAATAAGGTACTCTTGCTTTCACAGGATTTTCCATCTATCGAGGAAGGTCAAGTAAGTACAACAAAATAGTCATCTTGATTCAACATCCACATTGTCAATCTACTTTCCATTCCCATTTCCACTAACCTGGTGTAAGGCCTTGAAAATATAATTGTGTTCTAGCCAGTCTCCCTGTGTGCAGTCTTTCCCTTCTTGCCACTCTAGTTTAAAACTTGCTGCCAAATTCCTCTTCCTAAAGCACAAGTATGTTCATGTCATTTGTTGTGTGAGGAAACATTAATTGAGCACTTACTACTTATAGGAAGAAATACAGCCTTGTCTCCTAGAGCATAGGTCCAGTTCTAATCCTAACTGGGTAATCTCAATTCAAAGTGACCTTAGCATTATCGAGTCCATGCAGGAGTCCTCTGTACATACCTACTCAGAAATCGTAAGTACATGGCTAGATAAAAGCACATCATGAACTTCAACACTTCAAGGATGGAGAATTCACTTTTTAAACCGGAGTTCAATACATGCTCAAGAAGTTAGACATTTTTCTAAGTTCTTCCTTTAGGAGGGCTTCCTGCTTACCGGTTAGAGGGCAAGCTTCCTGGCTGGCATTCAGGGCCTGCTGTCCGAGGACTCTAAGGCATCCCAGTCAACTTCTGATGTTCTTCTTCAGCCTTCCTTCCCCAAATGTGCTTTTACAACACTATACCTTTCACCCTTTCAAATCCTTCAAGATCAGTTTCAAGTGCTACCTTCTCCATAAAACCATCCTGAATCCCTCAGCTGACATACTACCTCCCTCACCTGAGATCCCTCAGACTTATCTCTACCTTCCTTATGGTTTCCACTTTTAGGGATGGGTGTACGGGTCGTTTTTCATGCCTCACTGCTAGGGGCAGGAGAGGCGGCCCATCTGGTCGGCACCTTTGTCTCCTCCACATTGCCCAGCATGGGGACACTTGTGGAGTGAATGATGCAGCTGTTCTCTGGGTCTGTTTCCCATTTTTTGAGATGGGACACTATTTTAGCTTTGTTCCTGACTCTAATATGCTTATTCCCCATTTAAAGTACTAGGCACCTATTGCGTGCCTGACAGTATAGGTTTCCCATTTCAAAGACACAACCGTATTCGCAAAAGCGTGGGTGGACCTACAGGGTCTAAGGCCAAGTGAAATAAACCAGCAGAGGGCAGACACCATGTGATTTCACTCGTGTGTGGAATTGAAGAAACAAAGCAAACGAACAAAGGAAAAAAAGAGACCAAGAAAAAAATCTCTTAAATACAAAGAACTGGGACGCCTGGGTGGCTCAGTTGGTTAAGCGGCTGCCTTTGGCTCAGGTCATGATCCCAGCGTCCTGGGATCCAGTCCCACATGGGGCTCCTTGCTCGGCAGGGAGCCTGCTTCTCCCTCTGCCTCTGCCTGCCACTCTGTCTGCCTGTGCTCGCTTTCTCTCTCTCCCTCTCTCTCTGACAAATAAATAAATTAAAAAAAAATTAAATACAGAGAACTGATGGTTGCCAGAAGGGAGGTGGGTGGGGGGATGGATGAAAGAGATGAAGGGGATTAAAGGTACACTTAGGTTGACAAGCACTGAGTAATGTATACAATGGTCTGATCACTCTATTGTACACCTGAAACCAATGTAATGTTAACTATACAGGAATTTAAAAATAAGTTAGAAAAAGACAACAGTGATGGGAGCAGGGCAAACAATACATATGAAACAACTATCTTATGAACTGAATATAATAAAATGTCAGTTGCAAGCAACAGAAGATAACCGAGCTCATAGAGGGAGAAGTCTGTGATCAATGGTCACTGTGTGGTGGGGGTGGTAAAAGGAAGAGAACTAGTTGAAATGGGCTTTGAATCCTCACTGAATAGAGATGGTAGGTCCCCGGCATTTTAGAGCTGAAACAAAGGTGGAGTCAGGGACACTAGAGGGAGCCAAGGCTTAAATCTGGAGAAAGCTTCCTGACTCAGTCAGCCTTGGATCATAGATTCTAAAACATTTGCTCAGTAGATGGAGAAGAATACACTTTATCACACATTCAAATGCTTCCATTGAATAGTTTTCAAAACTAAAATTATTTTGTGTCTATTTTCAGTTTTGACTCGTGTTAAACCTCTTTGGAGGAGAGAAATACAAAATACTTGTCTGTGCGTTTCATGTCATTTTTGCCAGAGATTATCTCCTGAATCTTAACTCTGAGCTTATCTAAGACAGTTCACAATCCCCAACGAGGTCTGGAAGGTGGTGGTAGAGAAGGGTTCTGAGGAACCACGTTCCAGTGACCTCCCTGCCCCCTCCGAATGGCCGGAGCTGGGTTGTCCTGGGACTACTGGTTCTCAGAGCTCTGGGCTGTCACATCCTCTAGATGTTCTAGAGCCCTCTAGGGGCTCTAGAGGTTGTAGCATGTACTATCCAATACCAGGCCTCTGGGACTTACTATGGCACCGAGGTCTCCCCTCTAGCCTTACATTTGGTCCAAATCCACAAAAAAGTCCCAAGCAAGGTGTGTTCTAAAGTATTTGGAAGTCCTGGGGCAGCTGTGTGCGCTCAGCCTGGCAGCATGATTGCCTGATGGACGGGCGGCTGAGCCAGGCCCCAGTCACGGGCCCTGGACGGGAGGGCGGAGCCGCTGGAAGGAGGAGAAAGTAAATTGGGCACAACCCTGATTTGCTGCCCTACCTCAAAGAGGGTGAAATTTTTGAAGTCGCATAGCTACCACAGGGTTAGAACTGGACCATATGTTTTGCTGTATATAAATGTTTACTTGAACAAAATTTTGGGATCCAGGAACTTAAGAAATACGTGAAAAGGCTCTAAAGCAATAGTCAATTAGAATTGGCCACACCTAAAAGAGAAGTCGTCTCAGGGCCCAGAGAGAGGGCACTCTGAGAAACCCTCACTTAGAGGTTCTTCTCACAGACCTACGGCTGGTGCCGTCAGACAGAAGTCTGAGGAATCAGAAGGCATGAGGTCCTCACCTGCTGCTGGAGTGTCCAAGGGCTCCCTTTTCATCCAGATGCAACTTTCAGAGTTCCTCTTGATGTGGCTTTCACCCAGTTTCCACTTAAGGTGAGGGCAGGACTCTGAAGACCCGGGTCTAGAGGGAAGACTGGAGAGGAAACTGTGGGGGTCAGGCTTTTATGCGGAGTTAAGAACAGAGATGAATTATTCAGCCTCTCTGTGTTACGTCGAGTCCATGCTGCTGTCCTGGCACCCGAGGATTCTCCCCTCTCCCCTGAACTCAAAGGGAATAAGGAAAGAAAAAAGGAAGCAAGCAGAGGGGAGGGGAGAGAATTGGTCTCTTTGACCACAGGACATGGCCAGAAGGGAGAGCTGCATGAGCAGAAGCAAGAAAGAGGTTGAAGGGGTTACTCCTTGCAGGGGGGGGCGGGGGGTGGGTAGGGCAGAGCCCAGTTACAGGCAGGGTCAAGGAGACTGAGCAAGAGTATCCTGGCTTGGGCAAAGGGCACTTCTGTGCAGGCACCAGGGCAGTGAAGAGTCAGCTGAAGGAAGAATGAGGGGGCAGGGTGGGCAGGGAGCTGACTGGCAGAGGCTCCGAAGAATCTTGCCTTTGTGGTCCAAGTTTGCTTAGCCTCCTGCAGATTTTCTCAGGAAGAGCCTGGCTTCCTTCCATGGGAAGTGCCAAGCCCTGACGCAAAGAGAGGTGGATGACCCACCCTTCTGCTTCCAAGGAAACCTTTTAAACCCTGTGAAAACCAGGGCCAGGCCCAAGGCAGGGTGTTCAATGTGTAGCATGTGTGGGGGGGTGGGGAGCTGGGCCCACAGGAGTGCCTTGGTCTGTTGTGCTGAGCCTGGGACAAGACAAGGTCAGAGCCACTGCCAGCTGCCGAAGGCTAAGGGAGATTGCAAGCTTCCCTGCACTTGGGGGAGGGAGAGGATGTGAAACTGAGAAAGGAGAGGGAAGAGACAGCTCTCTTCATGAGCAAAGAGCTGAGACAGTCACATCAAGGGACGCTCCTATTTGGGGGATGAAAGTGTCAGCCAGCCCTCGGGGGGCTCAGCATGGGTGGTAGCCACCATGACAGTTGTCTCAGCTGACTCCTGCGGGCTGGCTTGAAGGTGGATGTAAAGCTTGGCAAAGGCCAATATACATTCCCACTTGTACACACTTCCGCATTCCTACCCATCAAATCCTTCATCGGGCTCAGGGGCCACCTCCTCCACAAACCCTCCCTTCAGTTCCTCAGCTGACCCATCACCAACCTCACGTGAGATCTCTCAGGCTCATTTTTGCCTTCTTAATGGATTCCACTTTTGGTAATTAGGCCACACATCCTCTTTCTCACGCGTCACTGGCAGGTGCATGAGAACTGGGTCCTTCTCTGTCTCCTCCACAGCTCCCAGCACGGTGACTTGAAAGTTTCATGAGGCGCTTGTGAAGTAAATAAAGTAGCGATTCTCTAGATCTGTTTCCTATGCTGTTACAGGAAGGCTTCTACAAGCTCTTATTTTCTGATTCCCAGGTTAGGTTAAGTATGAGGCACCTGCTGCATGTCTGAGACTGTGTCTCTCTCATTTCAAAGAAGCTCACAAATGTGATCTTGTTGTGGCCACACAACATGCAAGGAATAATTACATTATGAGACTGAATATAATAAAATATTGACCTGTAAATCACAAGAGGAGCTCAGAGGAGGGAGAGACAGACGGGTATGGTCCAGCAAGCACTCGGAGGGCTAACAGGATGAGTAGTTAGCTGAACTAAGCCTGGGGGATGCTGACTCTGCATGGGTCAGCAGACCAAGCCCTTGCCCTCGACGTCCTGCCTGTGGATCTCTTCACCCCTGGTTTTACCACTGAGTAAACTAGAGGAAGACAGGAGGCAGGGGCATGCCCTGGCAAGACAGGACACCATCTGCCTGGCTGTCCAGTCTTCGGGCTGATCTGCAAGCCTTCCAGGCAGAAGTTGCTGTCATTGTTGAGCAGGATCTTGGATTTCTGCTACCCAAACCTTGGGAAAACTGGGGTGTAGGGTGGATGGGAGTCCTCCTTGACCTTATCTCCCTTCTCAGCTAAGAGAGAGTGAGCTTCCTTGTAACACTTTCCACATAGATCTTGCCCTGATCATCCAGGAGGTAAGTTTCCACCTTCTTCTGGGACTGTCCATCTCTTTACCCTTGCCACAATATGTGGGGTATCTTTTCTATGGTTCCAGCATCCAAATATTGGGGAGTGACTGTGGTGCCAGCTGGCGGCCATACGGATTCAAATGTCCTCAGCTCAGGAACCCAAGACCCCTCTATAGCCCCTGCCTGAGATATGAGACTTGCCCTCTCCATAGTCCAGTCTGTGTTTGGTTTATCAGGTAGGAAGGACAGTCCTGGCTCCTCCAAGCATAGCTTGTTGCTTTATCTATCAACATGAGTCAGGGGAGGAACAGAGTTGCCTAGAGACCAGTCTTAGGCCCCAGCATTGCCTTTTCATCTAGATATAACAATTGCTCTGGGACAGCACGGCCTGTGAGTCCAACAAACAGGCACCCACCAATCTGAGCCCATGGGCCGGCGTTGTCATGGCGGCATGCTTCATGGCTTCCCAGGGAGCTTCACTCCAGCTCCCACCCCTGCCACCACTTTCCCTCCTCATGTGTATCTGTAGGTCTCTAATGCCTAGCAGAGAGCCTGGCACACAGAAGATGTCCCATAATTGATGCTAAATCCTGAGGGAGATATTTGGCAGATGAATGACACTAGCTAATGCAGCCTTAAAGGTATGGTATTACACAATGAAAAAAAAAATCTTTGCTATCTCATTTTACAACGGTAAATCTGAAACCCCATCTTTCAGAAAACATCATCTCCACCATGACGCCCACGTCAATGATCCTGCTTATCAAATTCTGTTGAGCCAGTGTGGAAGGAACATCGTTCTGTAATCTATTTACCTTAAGGAGCTCGGTCATGTGCTCAGCTCACAGGCCGTTTATCAGGATGAAGGATGCTCTCTGGAGAGAGCAGACAGCAGGACGGGCCGAGCTCAGATGAGAGTCTGCCCTGTGGAGATTGACTTTAATGAAGCTCAGAATAAACAGGAAGATGAAGAGGTGCAAAAAGCAGTGACACGTTCTGAGTTCACCTCTACGTAGGAAATGAAATGTTCTCTGTACAGCTGAGGGATGTCTCTGGGTCATAGATGGGGGCACCTCTTTGGTCACTAACGATCCCATGCTATCTGGATCAGCCTCTGGGCAGAGGAAGAAAAGTGTTCTCTTAACAGACCCACCTCTGTGCAATTTACACGGTGCGGTGGGATTTAGAGCAAGTAGAAAAATGGAGTTATTAAATGGTTTGAGAAATTATTCAACAGGCAAAAATGTTAGCCTGATAAAGAGGGGTTAAATATTTTTACTATTGCTTCTTTTTTAATACAGTCCCTCCACTTTGTGCCAAGAGACCATGCTAGCTCGGAGGGTTAGGACTCCAAGGTGTGTCCAGTCTAGGGGTGACTTCCCGTATGGAAGGGCTAAGTTCTTGGAATAAAACAAAAATAAAAACTAGTCTTCCTCCTAAAACGGTGTCTTTCCCTAGGCCTTAATGGCATTCTGACGTACTCTATATTATTGCAGTTCCTAATTTCATATATGATTTTTTTTTCAATAAATAAAAAGCAAAGTTTACAAAACAGCCGGAGGACACAGTCTAGAATTCACACCCATCTTTTTGGAGATGATGGTTTTATTATTTAGAGGATCCAAATGGGGATCTTTTCTTATTTCATTGCCATTTCTTCTTTGAAAACATATGTGTTACTAAGGGTGGGAGCAAAGTATTTCTTTTAGATAGCACATTCCTTATTCTTTAATCAAATGGTGAGAACTGGTGTGTGTCACACATATGGAATATGTAGAATTTAATCGCGCTGATAGTACTGCAACATTTACACCGGTAGATGGCACTCTGATTCAAACTGAAACTCAACCTTCCAGGGGTCCTGCAGGAACATGTCTGAGCTCTGTGGAGACAGGGCACTGGTCAGCCAGGATGTGCCCAAGTGAAAATGTGTGGCAATACACAAGTAACTGGAAATCATGTTCGCACGCTACTTTAGGAAAGTGGACGTGTACAAGGTTATAGAGTGATCAGATGCCGGAGTTAGAGGCATTCGTTGAGAACTCCCTTATGGAAGAGCTTCCTTCAGGGAGTAGTGTTCTGAACAGAGTGGAAGGGGCAGGAGGCAGCAGGCAGCAGACACACCAGGTGGAAGTGGCCTGGAGTTCGAGAAGTGGTATGGGGACTAGGAGTCAGATTCGGTCTACTGGGAGCAAGTTATCTGATGCAGGCTTAGGGTCAATAGCAAATCTTCATACAATGGGAAGAGAGTGGGGAGACACCTCAGGCAAGGTTGCTGGGACCAAGAGAAACACTCAGCTTTGCAAAAATAAAACAGGCAAATGAAACATAGCCAAAGTTATGGATTGTATTCCATTCTCACTTCTGACTGTTTATCACAGTAAATAAGATTCAACTCAGCCAACTGAGCCAACATCTTTAACTTCTGACTTTATGTAAATTGAGAAGTTGTGTTTGTATTTTATGTTATGTAATTCTGGGGATGGTAGAACTCGTACTGGTCTACTGTAAATGCTGAGGTTTCCACCTAGATATGGTGAAGACTCCGTGTGTCTCCAGCACTTTCCAAAAGCCATCCTTCAAACTTCAGTTTTTTTCTTACCTTCGTAATTTCCCAATCTTCTGGCTTGTCTCTTGCGGCCAAGTTGCGTGTATCATTTCTGTCTTTTGCCTAAAGTTAGGATAACAGGAAGGTCAGAGTATAAAGAGAGAAATGTATTTATGGTTGGGATTTAGTTTGTATTTATTTTTAGAACATTTGAGGCAATGGAGGAATCGTAATTGGCGTTGTACTTCCTAATGCAAATTCATAGTTAAAGCAGTAAGGAGGTGTTTTAAATAATTCAGCAGAAACTGTACCAAATGAACAGTGCACTAAAATCTCTCTAAGTTCTAAAGTATAGAAAACCATTAATGGGAACTATGTTGCTTAATCTACAAAAAGTGTTTTCCATTCACCATATGTTACCAGGACTATAACTAAAATAGTAATTTATTATGAGGATGAGTCTTTAAAATGCTGCGCTGAGGCCCCGGGTTCTGGAACCATTGGCTGGGTCAGCACTTCGTGGTTTTAAGCAGTGATATGCCTTGGGTAAGAGAAAAAAAATGAGGTTCATTAATTCTTGATGTGCCTTAAACACAGAAACACTGCACTTTTTTTTTTTCTTTCCTAGATGGGGAAAACCATCCTTAAACAAATAGGCTAAATGCTCTGATTGGTTAGCTCTCCTCCAGATTAGTAATAATGTCTCCTTCTCGGTGTGAGCGAATGAATGGTTGGGACAAGCTGTCATTGGGACCGGGCTTTGAGGTTTCCACAAGGTCCCTGCCTCAGTCACCATTCTAATCAATAGAACCAGTCTGTAAGAGGACTAGGTGAAGTTCAGTGTGCAGTCTGGTGGAAAGGAGTGGAGGAAATGGAGCTGTCATGCTGGGGGTCATGACCTAACCCTTGTTCGCCCGCTGCTCTCTCTAGCTCAGCCAGTTGGTCTCCATCTGGCTGAGTTTCTCGTGGGGGGTGCCATCGCCCAGCTCACATGCTGGCCTTGGGATCTGAAGATAGTCCTGGGGCCATATTCCTTGATGTGAAAATGCATGTTCTGTTCAAGTAAGTTTGTGTGACTGAAAGGAGGTGTGGAGCTGAATTAAGTGGGGTGAGTGTGAAAGACTAATCTAGAAAGATAGGAGGAAAAAGCATTGCATTGTGGAGGGCCTTGGACACCTAGGACTTGAGTTTTTTAGAAGCACGTTTGGGGTAGAAGCCACACACACACACTCTTACACTTAGTCCCAGTGGTTTATGACGTGTTTTCCAAAGCAGTTGCTACTTAAAATTTTTATTTCCAACCATAAGCCATGTAAAGAGTCTTATGGCCCCTAAAATATTCATGTTATTGCTGCTGCGTGTTCGTGCTAGAATTTGAGGGCTTGCCTTCAGCTATACCTTAGCATAAAAGAAATCGTAGTAAAAATAATTGGCATAAAGCCATCAACTTGTTCATTTGCTCTCTTTCACTGTAAGACAATAAAGGAATTAAATGAGGTCTCATTTGGCTTTACACATTTGCATACTTAAATGTTTGGATGCTTCCCTGCTAAGTAAATTGAGCCTGATCAGGCAAGCTAGTAGTGGGTGAATACCTAGAATTTTCAAATGGATTAATTGTCTCTGACTGCAGATTACTAATGATATTTTTAATTATTATACTATATCGATGGCATATTGCTGGATGGATGAAGCAGGTTAACAAAACTGTGTGCTCTCTGTGAGGAAAAAATTACATATACATCACATATGGTTTTTTTCTTTCTAGGTACATGTGATATGGTAGTACACACACACACAGAGACATATACACATCTAAGAAACCAGGATGTCACTATCTGTGAATACAAATTAAGTCATTTTAACATTTAAATGGCCAAACTACAATGGCCCTGAGCCCCTTTCCTGCTCCACTATCCAGTCTTTTAAAAAGTCCCCTTCCCAAAATATTTCTAAGGGCCCCAGGGGAATTCACATGCATCAGAAAAATATTAGCCTCAGGCCCAATGACTCCATTAATGTGAAGCCCCCATCTACATTTCTGATAAATTTGAAATTTACTCACACACACCAAGAACTACGGAAAAAAAGTGCTTCCAATAGAATCACTTATTCCTGCCAACTACATGTTTTGTTCAGGAAGCAACAGTTTGGAGGTGATAGTAAAGTCTCCTCTCTTCTTTGTGTTTTTCCACCACCCAGGATGCCCCAAAGCAAAGCAGTTTGGTGCCTAAGTGTTGCAATTCCTGAAATGTATGCGCACACACGCGCACACACACACACTCTCTCTCTCTCTCACTGACGTGTACATAAACGCACACACACTGTCTCTCTCTCTCTCTCTCTCACTGACGTGTACTTATACATATTACCTTTCTCTAGTTATAGGCCATCCACTGGGCCTAAACTGGAGAAATTTTCGTTGATTTTCCTTCCACTGGGAGGAGGCATTCAGCCAAAACTCAGGCATTTTCCTCCTTCATTCTCTGCTTCCACTCTTCTTACAACTGTCAATAAAATACATGTCTCTATAAGTGCATGGGTGGCTCAGTCGTTAAGCCTCTTTGACTCGGGTCATGATCCCAGAGTCCTGGGATTGAGCCCCGCATCAGGCTCTCTGCTCAGTGGGAAGCTTGCTTTCCTCTCTCCCACTCCCCCTGCTTATGTTCCCTTTTTCACTGTGTCTCCCTCTGTCAAACAAATAAATAAAACTTTTTATTTTTTATTTTTATTTTTATTTTTTTAAGATTTTTATTTATTTATTTGACAGAGATCACAAGTAGGCAGAGAGGCAGGCAGAGAGAGGAGGAAGCAGGCTCTCCGCGGAGCAGAGAGCCCGAAGTGGGGCTCGATCCCAGGACCCTGGGATCACGACCCGAGCCGAAAGCAGAGGCTTTAACCCACTGAGCCACCCAGGTGCCCCTAAATAAAACTTTTTAAAACATGAATCAGCATAATACAGTCATATTGGATACAGAAGGAAAAAAATTCTCTCCCCCATCAACCAGTTTATGCCCAATCCTCCTTACTGAGACTCATCCAACTCTGGATTAGGGGATTTTAAATCCACATGGCCAACTTTTGTTCAGATTTTTTAAAAAATCAAATATAAAGAAGATTTTAAATAACAAAACTAAGAACTTGAATCTATCTACCTATTTATCATGTACCTATGATCTTTAAGAGAGAATATTATTACTCAAGCCCATATGAAACATATATATACCAATCAACAATGTAATAGCATACAGAGGAAGCCACAAGAAATTCTAAAGAATCAAATAATACAATATTACCTGACTGTATGCAAAAAAATTACTATAGAAAGAAATCAGTAATAAGAAAAAAGTTTTTTTTTTAAATGTACATGTCTGGAAATTGAAAGATGTACCCTTTGGTTAAAAGGGAAATTTAGGGGTGCCTGGCTGGCTCAGTCAGAAAAGCGTGTGACTCTTGATCTTAGGGTCATGAGTTCAAGCCCCACAGTGGGTATAGAGATTACTTAAATAAATAAACTTTTTTTTAAAAAAAGAAACTTAATAACAGAGAGAAAGAGGCAAACCATAAAACAGACTCTTAACAAAGAGAACAATTTGAGAGTTGCTGGAGGAGAGGTGGGCAGGGGGATGGGCTAAATGAGTGATGGGTATTGAGAAGGGCACTTGATGTGATGAACACTGGGTGTTATCACTAAATCACTCAATTGTACTGTACTGAAACTAATATTATACTGCATGTTGACTAACCAGAATTTAAATAAAAACTTGAAACAAAAAAAACCTTTAAAATTAAATGATATTAAAAACATACCAGTTAGAATCACTACTTGGAATGAAATTTATAGATTTAATAAGCTTATATTTATCAGAAAACAAGAAAGACTTTAAACTAATTAGCTAAGAGCTTACCTCAGCAAGTTGGAAATGAACAACAGAGAAGGCCCAAAGATATATGAAGGAAGGAAGTCATAAACATGAGAAATCAATAAAATACTGAACAACAGCAACCCTCCAAAACAGAGAAATTTAGCTAACACAAGACTTGAATTTTTTTAAGATCAATAAAATAGACAAGCTTCAGGCAAGAATGATAAAGAGGAAAAAAATGAGAGAGAAATTGCAAATAAGCAAAATACAGAAAGAAATTGGAAATTTAAAATTACATACATGCATATATAAACACCAATGTATTTGAAGACTTAGACAAAATGAATAAATGTCTATAAAAGTATACAAATGCCAAAATTGATGCAAGATGAAATCTAAAATGTGAATAGACTAAAACCACTACTCAAATCAGAAAAATAATAAAAGAATTCACCTTTGCATAAAAGGAATAAAAATCCTCCAACCCCAGACAATTATACAAGTAAATTCTACCAAATTCTTAGAAATATTTGATTCCTACCATATGCAAGTTGTTACAGAAAGTAGAAAAAGTGAGAAAGTTACTCAATTCACTTTATGAAGTCAGTATAACCTGGATTCCAATACAAAATATAGTAGTAGAAGATAATTACACCCATTTCATATGTGAAAATAGATTTTAAAAAATCCTAAAAAAGCAATAGCTAACTGAACCTAGCAGTGTTTTTAAAAAATGACATAATAAAATAAGATTCATCCTAGGAATGAAGAATCGTTTTAAATAGAAAATCTGTCATATAAATCACCATAGTGATGAACTAAAAAGGAAAAATTACCCAGCTATCTTATGGAAGCCTAAAAAGAATTTGAAATAATTGAATAACTATTTGTAATATAAAAATATAAACTCTCAGATAACTAAGAACAGAAGAGAACTTCTGGAATGTGTTAAAGGCTCTGCATTGCCACCTATGGCAAACACCATACTTACAAGAGAAAGTTTAAATGCAGCCATTGTGAGATTAAAAAACAAGGCAAGAAAACAGTTACCACCACTATTGTTCAGTATAATATTGGAAGTCATGGCCAGTGTAATAACAAAGAAAAAAAATTAGAAGTAAAACTATTGAAAGGGAAGAGACTTCCTTGTATTTGTTATTTGCTGCAGCATGGTTACCTACATGGAAAACCTTCAGAATCAACAACCTGTCAGAACAAAAGAGCTGGGATTTTCATTACACTAACAATTAAGGAGAAAATATAATTTGCAAAGGAAACAACTCACACTAACAACAACTATATAAAGTGTAAGAGTGAAATAATAAAGTATGCATAAGACTTCTATGGAGAAAATCTAAGGCTTTATACCCTTAAAGGGTACTAAAAAGAATCTGAATAAATGTAGGGATTTTTTATGTTAATGGATGAAATGATTTACTTATTTTAAAATAACAGTTCTCCCCAGATTAATCCATAAATACAAAGGGCATTCCCTATTAGAAATAAGAGATAGCCTAAAGCATTGTGGCAACGCTGTAGAAATAGGCAAAGAGAACAATGAACAAAATAGAGTCCTCCAAAATACACTCACTGACATATGGCTACTTGACAAATGAAAAAGGTGACATCTCACATCAGTGGGAAGAAATGGATTCTTTAGTAGATAGAGTTGGGGTAACTTTCTTAATATTTGGAGAAAAACAAACATAGATCCCTCCCTTACACCCTATACAAAAGTGAACTTCAGATCAACAAGTTCTAAATATAAAAGATTAAAATTATACAGCTAAAAGAAGAAAATGTAAAGAGTATCTTTGTCTACTTGGGGGTTGGAGAGAATTTCTTAAACAAGACCTAAAAGGTATATGTCATAAGGTAAGAAAAAAATCTTGATGGTTTTGACTTTATCAAAATTGAGTATTTCTTTTTTTTCTTTTTTTTAAGATTTTATTTATTTATTTGACACAGAGAGAGATCACAAATAGGCAGAGAGGCAGACAGAGAGAGAGGCAGAAGCAGGTTCCCCACAGAACAGAGAGCCCCATGTGGGGCTCGATCCCAGGACCCTGAGATCATGACCTGAACCGGAGGCAGAGGCTTAACCCACTGAGCCACCCAGGTGCCCCAAAATTGAGTATTTCTGTTCAAAGAAGAATACTATGGGATAAAATTAACAAGTGACACCCTGGGAAAACATGTTTGCAATGATTAAACAAGCCAAGGGATTTATATCTTCATACATAAGGAATACTTACAAATAGGAAAGAAAACCCAGCAGGAAAATAAAAAATATAAATGAAAAATTCACACAAAGGGAAATCCAAAGTTACCAAATCACTGAAGAAATGTTCAACTACATCACCCGTCAGAGAGATAGATATTAAAATGAGATGCCATTTGACATACATAAGTTCAAGAGTCAGAAAATACTGTTTTTGGTGAGGATGAAAGGACATGTACTTTCACGTATTATGAGAGGGAGTCTAAACTGATGTAGGTGTTCTGGAGAGCAATCTGCCAGTAATTGGTAAACCAAGGATTTATAAAGCTCTCACTCATAACCCCAGTCTTGATTCCATATCCTAAAGAAAATCCTACCCAGATCCGAAAGGGGACATATTTGAGGATGTTTATTGCTGCATTGTCTTTTCTAGAGAGCAGTGAACCTCGAATTGTTCAACTTTAGGGGAAAGGATCAGAAAATGTGAATAGATTCTATGGGATATTATACAGGAGTAGGAAGCTATAAATTAAATATACGTAGAACCACAAGATAGATCATAAAACAGTGTTGAGTGAGGGAAAAAAAGTTACATCACAATACCCTTTGTGTGAATTAACACATACACATACAAAAGAGCACAACATAAGTTATCAGCATACATAAATATCTGAGACATTTGCCAAATCCATCAGAGTGGATTGTCTTCTGTGGGGAGGGAGGAATGGGCGTGTGGGGATCAAGGTTGAAGGGGGAAAATAAAATAAAATATAATGAAATAAACAAGGGGCTGTGCATAGACCCATGCCAATAGCAAGAGGGCTGTGAACCAGAAATGTGATTAACTCGGTCCTTGGCACCTGAGGAGAACAGGGTCCTAAAAAGGAAGAAAGGAAGATTGCAGAGCACTGACCGTCCCTGAGACAAATCTCCATTGTTTCATAGCTAAAAGGTATCAGGAATTCCTCGACTACCCCATAACTTATAAAGTAAAACCCAAGGTCCTTAGCAACACATTTAGCTCCTTTCACCATCTGACCCCTGCCTCCTTCATCCTCTTTGAACCTTTCTATCCATTTGTCCCCTAAGAAGGCACTAGACTGTTTCATTCTCTTTGCATCTGCTACTGCCACCATGCGGGTGTTTTCTTCCCCACTTATCTAGTCGCAAGCTCCTCCTCATTCAACATGACCCCCTCTACGAACACCTTCCTTGACCTTTGTCCTGCTCTTCCCCAATATATACAACTATCAGGGTACTCATCACCTGGCATTGCAATTACTTGTCCACATCTTTCTCTCCTGGATTAAATCACAAGCCACTTGAGGACATGACTGTGTCTTATTTCAGCACCCAAACATGCCTTGAATATACAGCCTTCTTATAACTGTTAATTGAATAAATGAGAGCATGCTCAGTCATCGGAATCTATAGAGATTTTTAGTAAGTATCCATCTTGGTGTCCAGAGAAGCTCTTATTCAAGAGGTGTTGGGAAAACACCAATGTGTCAAGTTGTGGAGACTGGAGAGGTGAGAGAAGATGGACTGTGAAGCTAAAGATGTAAGGAATTCTGAGTTATGTCAGTGATCCTGCCGCTGCCCCTCTCCTTTTTGCAGGATTCATCCCTACCACTATAAACAGCCATGGGCCCTGGGCTTCCTTGCATCTCTGACCTGTTGATTCTCCCTTACTGGATCACTGTTGTGATTCCCATCAGCCTTTTTTTCACCGATGTGACAAGACATATGGACTTAAGACTTAGGGCAAAACCAAGAGCATGACTAAGCTGTTTGAAGAATTGTGAGGTAGATGCAAGCTGGCTTGGGCACTGGGCGTGTGAAAGCTGTGGCCGCACTCACTTCTCATCTCATCCTCATCCAAGACAGGTGGGTTCAGGGAAGTCACCATTTTGGAAGACGTTCACAGATTTTCTTAAGAACCAGTCCTAATGTCAGGTCCTCAACCCTTGTTCAGTTCCAGCCTAGAATTCTGATTCACTACCTATTTTGCAGGTTTGTGGGAAAGGTTAACTTGGACGATATTTACAAAGCTTCTGTCCAGTTCGTGGTGCACAGTGAATACTTGGGAAGTTAGTCTGTTCCCAGCCACTATTATATTATATTATATTATATTATATTATATTATATTATATTATATATACATATATAATATATATTATTATTCATTATATCATTATAATAATATAATATATATATTATAATAAATTAACTATTAACCTATTGGGAAAAATTATTCGAAGCCCCAAGCGCATTATAGATTCCGATCATATTTTTTCACATGCTTACCACCTTCCTTCAGTCTTGCAACTCTTTTTTTTTTTTTTTAAGATTTTATTTATTTCTTTGATAGACAGAGATTACAAGCAGGCAAGAGAGGCAGGCAGGGAGAGAGAGGAGGAAGCAGGCTCTCCGCGGAGCAGAGAGCCCGATGCGGGGCTCGATCCCAGGACTCTGGGATCATGACCTGAGCCGAAAGCAGAGGCTTTAACCCACTGAGCCACCCAGGCACCCCTTGCACCTCTATCTTCATCAAACTTAATCTTGATATTCTAATATGCATGTTTTGAGCTGGCTCATTGCTTAAATTAAGCAGGTATGACTCCAGGGACTCTGGTCTCTTAGCACAGTTCCCAGTCCATAATGATTTCCCCAAATGTCCTGCTTTCAAGACTGATGTTCTCTCTATTAGAATCAGTCAAGTCCTAGGCTATTCACACCCTTGTTTTAGACTTTAAAGACAGTGGATTGCAAAGTCAACATATTTATACGTATTATGAGGGCATCACATTAGCAAAACCATCACCTAGGCCAGGGATCCAGAAGTACATCCTAATGAGGATCAAGGGAATAACATACAGGAAGGGGAGGTTAGAGAAGGGTTCCCCAGGCCAAACACAGAGAGACAGGAGAGGACATAGAGTAGTAGAGGAAATGCCGAATGGGCATAGGATGGTATCAGAGAGGTGCTATCCATTTCTTAAATTGATTTCCTGCCTTCCACAGTTCTTCCATTCTTATTATGAAATTCTTGCCTGGGCAAGATTTGTGGGTATAGTTTTTTTCTTCTCTTTGTTCTATCTCCTCATATTCATAGACAAAGTATCTCCCCAAAGACATATTTTCACCTCTTTGCATGAGTTTTCATGAAACTCACCCTTCTCCCCACCTCCACTACCCCCAGTGAGTTCTCCAGGTAAAGTTAAACTGCTTGGGCCAAAGGTCAGTCACATTATATTTACATAAAAATAGAGACTATCAAGAACACCGGTAACACGGTGCAGATGTCTGTAGCTACACTTTGATAGGCCCAGCAGCTGGGGCCATTTGAACTCTTTCACGGGAAGTAAGAAACTAAAATCCATAAAACAATCTTCAGGCAATAACACTGAGTTTGTCCACCAAGAATAGAAATCAGTGGAGTAAGACTCAGCATTAGCAAGCTTCCTACTGAATCTAATTATTTTCTGGAGTGAATTTGTTGTGGGGAATGTAACAACTGGTGCTGACTTTCAAATAGTTCTGAACTTATTTAATGTATGGCCTCATTTAAAAAAAATTTTTTTTAAGATTTTATTTATTTATTTGACAGAGAGAGTGAGCGAGCACAAGCAGGGGGAGTGGGAGACAGAGGGAGAAGCAGACTCCCCACTGAGTGGGGAGCCCAGTGCAGATCAATCCCAGAGTCCTGGGATCATGACCTGAGTGAAAGCAGATGCTTAACCTACTGAGCCACCCAGGCGCCCCATATTATTTGACTTCATTTAATGCATTTACTGGTAAGTATTATTAAGAATGAAGCCAAAAGAAGAGGGGGCAAGTTTTTCTTGTCTTTGTTGCGAATGGGACCAATGGAACTAACCCTTAAAACTATTAAATTGCTTATACCAATCTGAAAGCCACTCTCTTCTTGACATGAACTACAAAGTCGAAATGTCAGTTTGGTCAGTTAAAGTGGTATGTCCTGCTGGCGTGTTTATTCTTTGACAACCAAGAATTATGATTTTAAAAAGTGCAAAGTCTAAGTAATAAATAGGAAGAAAGAAAAGGCAACTCTGTGTAATTCTTATCACAAATGGTACTTGATATCCAGTACCAACAAACCTACCACTGCTTTCCTCTGCTGGAGGCCACCTGTAAGGGGTGAAGAAACAGTGGAAGGCGGCAGAGACTTGGTAGGCACTGTCCCATTCAATCTGGGCACAGTTCAATTTACTCAAAACCCCTTTATAAGAACACAGTTTACAAAACAGTTGTGAGTATCCACTAATTTGGCTGAATTAAAAATATTGTAGACTTCTACTGATAATAGCGGTAGCTATCAAAGTGGATTCAGCGAGCATACTGGATATCAGGCCCTATTGTAGGCAGCTGTATTTACCTTACATATTGAGCCTAGTTTTATTTTTTTTTAAGATTTTATTTATTTATTTGACAGACAGAGATTACAAGTAGGCAAGAGAGGCAGGCAGGGAGAGAGAGGAGGAAGCAGGCTCTCCGCGGAGCAGCGAGCCCGATGTGGGGCTCGATCCCAGGACCCTGGGATCATGACCTGAGCCAAAAGCAGAGGCTTAAACTCACTGAGCCACCCAGGCGCCCCTTGAGCCTAATTTTAGAAATAAGGATCACGAGACTCAGAAGCAGTAGGAACTAGTCCATGATTTCATAGCAATTGAGGAGCAAAGCGGAGATGGGAATGTGATTCTGTGGGACCCTAAAACCCAACTTCTTTCCTTTACTCCTCATGCCCCATCCCCATCAGAGGTGCCTCCAAGACACCAGCTTGTTTCATTCAGAGCCCATCTGTTGGGTAAGGTGGGTGATGGATTCCTATTTGAATAAAGGATTAAATGACAATTTAGGAAGGCTTTTCTGGAGCATCTTACGCAGCTGCTTCATTTTGCTTCTCCTCTCTCTTGCAACAGGGTAGTATTAAGAAAAAAAAAAATTCATGGTGCTTGCTTTCTGAATCCAAGACTTTCACCTAGTCTTGTACTTCCAGCAGAGCCACTTACGAGCGGTTACTAGTGGTGGTGGCTCTGAAAGGCATAAGTAAAGAGAGTGGAGGAGTTAAGGTGCAGCTTTTGATATTGAAAATAGAACTGTGCAGAAAAAGCTGTTAGTCCTCAAACAAGATTATTTTCTCAAGGTAACATTTTCAGAGTTCCTGTTTCCCCTTGAACATATCAAGAAATAAGTCTAGAAGAATCAACTCGAAGAGTTCTCTCATACTACAGAGAAGGTGTTCCTTCCACTAGAGCGAGCTAGACCATGAAGCTTATTGTCCTAAGTTAAGAGTAAGAATATGGTAGAGAAAGAATAAAGGTCAGGAGAAAAAACTGATCCTTCTGATTCTAAGGGATAGAGAGAAGAAGAGAACAGACACAGTAGCTCTCAGAGTTCTTATTTTTTCTCTCTCTTCTTGGGACAATGGTCTAAGGGAGGGTGGCTATGGAAACACCAGCTAAATTGAGGAGTAAACAGTGCAGGGAGGGGTACCAGAGAATGAGACTAGAGCCTTTATTCCCACGTGCCGTGGTTCTGAATGAGGGCCTTGAGGGCTTACCTTGGAATCAGTGGAACCTTCAGACCTGGGTTCCAAATGGAGCCACTTGGATTCCTGCATAGTAAGGATGCAAAGAGGGCAGGATCTACAGGAGTGAGAATGGGGGAAGCCAAGTCAGCCAAGGAGCCTCTAGACTAGGAGTGAGCACACTATTGTCCATGGGTCAAATCCAACCCAAATAAACACCCATTTGTTTATACACTGTCTATGGCTGCTTTTGACTGTGGAGTTGGATAACTGTAACAGAGACTATAGGGTCCACAAAGCCTAAAACATTTACTACCTTGCCTTTTATTTAAAAAGTTTGCCAACTTCTGCCCTAGACCTTATGAAAGGCTGAAGGACAAGCTGCAGTGAGGCCAGTATGAGATGGTGCTTTGGAGCTCAGAGGACCAGAGGGGACAGAGCAAGTCCAGGGCGCTGGACTCCTTTCTTTCATCTTGAGATCACATAGCATAAACCCTTTCTTCCATACACAAGCTATCCTGGAAAGAAGCTGGAAAAGCAACTGAAGACCGAACTAAGAAATTCAGGAGGCTGAGCTTTTTACCTAAAGAGACTAAATATTATCTAAAGAGATAGCTCTATTTGCTCAGTAGGTTGGGCTGAATATAGTTTTTCCAACATGAAAGAGTTGAGATTCATGAGGAAGCCTGAATCAGGAAATTGCATTTCCTCTGAATATCTCAAAGAGTGAATTTTACAACCCACCCACTGATTTATAGATTATGAGCCCTGATAAAAACCGTAGAGATACTTTAAACCTCTTCTCTCATTGTACAGATAAGATAAAGAAAGAGTGTCCTGGAAAGACCATGTTCCTGTATTTACGTAGAGGATGAACAGAGGCTTGAATCTAAGTCCCCTGATCCAGTGGTTCCAAATGCCACATTTTCAAAGGGATCATTAGTGCTTTGTCTTTCCGGTCTTGGTAGGAGAGAGCACAGTCAAACATCAAAGAAATGAAAGGAGTTTGATAAGGAAACTGTTTATAAAGGTGTGGTCAGGGTTTAGGTATACCACAAGGGAGAATACAGTATGCTGGGGCTAGCAACAGTGGGGAACTCTTCCCGTCCAGGGGTGGAGCAAAAGGGGGGGCTGCCCTGAGATAGGGTACATAGGAGGCAAACACCAACAAGAGTGGAAGGACACCTCTAGCTCAAAGTAACCCAACGAGGAAAAATCCAGGGAAGTATGTTTCCTGACTTCGCTTTTTTTCTACTCTTTCCTCTTTCTGTTATTCCATTAGTTGAATCCAGAAAATTAACCTCACAAGATAAGTAGGGTGGATGTAGTATCTAGAGGAGAAAACAGAAAAATTGGTACCAAGATATAAAATAATCCTATGAAACAGTGCCTGGAAGCGTTCCTAGTTTGTGGTAGGTGCTCAGAAATTTTTGGATGAATGAATTGATGAATTAATTAACTTTACTGTTGATAAAGCCATTCTTATGAACTTTTAAGGGATTCTTACCAAGTACCATATCCAGTCAACAAACCATCCATCCAAGCAGGAAAGTTCTAAAGGGAGACATCTCTTCCCCACAACAGAATATGCAGCTCTCATAGCTGTAAGGGTCATTATCAGAAGTAGGCTTTGGGTCTGTGATCGTAATAGTTGCGTTTATCTATTGCTGCATAACAAATCATCACAAACTTAGTGGCTTAGAACAACACAATGTATTATCTCACAGTTCCCATGGGTTAGGAGTCCAGGCATGGGTAACCTGAGTTCTTTGCTCAGGATCTCACTGGGCTGAAATCAAGGTGTTGGCTAGGGTTGGGGTCTCATCTGAAGACTGGGGGACTCTTCCACGCTCATTCAGGTTATTGCTGGGATTCACTTCCTTGCAGCTGAAGGTCTGAGGCTCCTCTTTCTTGCAGGCTGGTGGGCAAGGGTTGCTCTCAGCATCTAGAGGCTGCCCTCAGGTATAGCTACATGGCTCCCTTTGTAAGCCCCTTCATACCTCCAATCTCTTAGGTCTGCCTACATAATCCCCTTTGGATTAAGTAAAGTCAATTCACTTATTAGTAACCTGATATCTGATATCTTATCATATTGGCAAGTTCTGTCTATAACAAGGGGAGAGGATATATAGGATGTATATGCTCCAGGCTGTGGGGGTCTTGGGGGTCATGGTAGAATACTACCTTCCACAGTGATGCAAGTTCTAGTGTTCTTCCAAGTTCGTAGATTTTTTTTTTCAACTAAGCAGTCTGTTTACATTTGTCAGCCTGACTCAGAATCTTTAAACTCTAGAGTGTTTTTTGTTTTGTTTTGTTTTGCTTTAATTTGGGAATATTTCCAGGCCATTTTTATTTTCAGAGATGCATGTTGAGTAGGCTGGGGTATCAGCAACTACGCTTGGATTTTTAAAAAAAATTTTTATTATTTTTTTAAAGACTTTATTTATTTATTTCACAGAGAGATAGAGAGCATGAATAGGCAGAGCAGCAAGCAGAGGGAATGGGAAAAGTAGGCTCTCCACTGAGCAGGGAACCTAATGTGGGGCTCTATCCCAGGACCCTGGGACCATGACCTGAGCCGAAGGCAGCCATTTGATCGACGGTGCTACCCAGGCACCCCTATGCTTGATTTTAAAGCCATTTCTGAGAAGGAGATTTGGTGAATTCGATGTTATTCACAAAAGAAGGAAGAGGGAAGAATGGTTGATTTAAATATGAAATATAATTATTTGAAGTACTAAGTACCTTATAGATTCTGATTATAATTCTACAAAATTTTGTAAGCATGGTAGCTAGTGTCTACAATAATTTGTAGACCAACCATGAAAAGCTAAGCAAACTACAGACCACTTACAACTAAATCAAAATAGCATTAACAGACCAAATAATGTTTATTCTTAATGCCAAGAGCAAATGTATTTTTTATGCCTTTATGCTTTCCTTAGTATCTGTAGCGTTCACATAGTATCATAGCATTCACACAAATGGCCACATTTAAAAATGAAGAAAAAATCCTAGTAAATATTTATAGGAGTTCAACTCCCGAACTTGACCCTCTTTGTATCTTAAAAATCAACACGGGTCTTACACAAAGTGAGATCATATTTGATTGTAGATTTTTTAGGACTGTAAGGAGGAAAAGTATCAGATACATTATTATCCATAGAATCCTTGACTGCATGTTCCCTTTGGATTTTGTGAGAAAAGAACAGGAATTTTAATGTCTTATCTAAGGTTTTCTTTACTGTCCTACTGAGGACCAGGGAAGGAAGCAGAGGGGGCTGTGGAATGATTTTCATAGTATCCCCACTGAAGCCACCATTTTGGCATGGACCAACTCTGTTACTGCAGTTATTACATTTTGAGAAAAGTCCATCCTTGGATGCAGTTTGAGCAGGACATCATGGGGTGAGTGAGGAAATGGCACTGATTATTTTACGGATTCCCTGCTCATCCCACTTGTGAAGTCTCCCACTCCCTCACTCCCTGCCATATGAAGCATGGGATTGGCAGCAGAGAGAAGAGAGAGGAGAGCAGGGGAAAGGGAGAGAAGCACTCTGGGAAGAGTGGCAGAAATCATTCAGAAATGGTTTTTGCCTCTTCATAAATAGAATAATAAGAAAGTCTTCAAATGGGGAATTAGAGTGTATCTGGTTCCACCTTTCCTCAGAAACTAGATTCAGTCACGTTTAGCAGCTCAGCCCCACAGCCACCACCATCATGTAATGCTACTATCGGCCACCAGGCAGAGCTCATATATGGAAATACCATGAAACTGGGTAACTTTTAGGGAAGAGATTCAGGGAACTCTTCCCTTACAATTTAGACAAACAATAGTTTTCCTGAAGGCCCCACCAGTTTACTTTCTCTTGCATCCCATTGGCAGAACTAGATCACACGGCCATCCCTAGCTACAAGAAAGTAATTTGGGGGGTAGGGGAAACCTGGGTGGCACAGTGGGGTAAGCATCTGAATCTTGGTTTCAGCTCAGGTCTTGATCTCAGGGTCATGATCTCAGGGTCTTGAGATCGAGCCCCAAGCTGGGACTCATCATTCAGCATTCTTCTCCCCTCCTTCTGCCCCTCCCCCTTCTCCCATGCACATTCTTTCTCTCTCTCTGTCTCTAAAATAAACGTCTTTTTTTTTTTTTTTTTTTAAAGAAAGTGAATTTTTTTTAAACTGGCATGTATGGAAGTGTTGAATCCCTATATTGTACACCTGAAACTAATATTACACTGCATGTTAATTAACTTGAATTTGAATAAAAACTTCCAAAAAATAAAAGTAAAAACTGCATGTGGACACTGATGAAAATGGGGTTCTGTTAAGATAAGACAGGGATCAGCAAACTTTCTGTAAAACGCCATGGTTTCATCCTTCGGGTCTGAGGATGTCTGTTGCACCTGCTCAGTTCTGTCCTTGCCTCGTGGAAGCAGGCGCAGGCACTACACGGTGAGACTGCGTTCTAAGGAAACTTTATTATAAGAACAAGCAGCAAGCTGGATTTCGCCTAAGGACTGCAGTTTACCCAATCTTGACAAAGGAGAAGAATATTAGGTAAGAAATGAGCAGGATCCCCCATCCCACCTGCCTGTTTTTAAGAATCATTCCTTGAGGGCGCCTGGGGGGCTCAGTGGGTTGAGCTTCTGCCATTGACTCAGGTCATGGTCTCAAGTTCCTGGGATCAAGCCTCACATCGGGCTCTCTGCTCAGCCCTGCTTCCCCCCTCTCTCTACCTGCCTCTCTGCCTACTTGTGATTTCTCTGTCAAAGAAATAAATAAATAATTCTTAAAAAAAAAAAAAGAATCACTCCCTGAGAACCCTTTTCCCACCCTGCATTCTAGGACTTGAATACATCAAGTAAATAAGGATATCAAACATGGCATTTCATATTTGGAAGGGGTTCAGCTTCTGGGCTGTCACAAGATTTGGTTTCTAATCCTCTCCTGACATAGGTATCTGAGATTCTATGCGACATGGAGCTCAGCTACTCTGGTACCTTAGTCATATTGTTTATTCCAGTGAGGGAGCCCCACAGCACCCGAGTCTGGAAGTCACAAACAAAGGTGAAGAAGTGACTGTCACAGGAGGATGAATGCCCTCTGAAGTTTTGATTTGGCTCCTAAATGACAAAACTGGACCGACCAAGAGAACTTGGTAATTTTCTCTGCTCGTAGAGAAGCCGCCTGGTGAATATCACATTGCAACCACCAACCCTTGGCAGAGGTTGGAACAGCAGCTATAATTATAAAGAGCAGGGAGGAGAGTCTAAAAATCTCTTCTGAGTGGCAAAAATTCTGAAAATCAAGATAATTACAACGCTAGCTCATCCTGATTTGCTTGGCTATTTATAGATGAAGAGAAGCTGATGCACTAAGAGCTTTTGCTTTTCTTTTCCTTTCTTTTCTTTTTTTCTTTTCTATTTGCATTAAATCCTGTGTGGCTCCTCTCTGAAATGTGTGCATATGCTGAGTCCATGTGAGATGCCACCACAGGCACTTGTCATAAGAATTAAATCCCTCTCAAGCTTGTTTACAGCTCAGCACTTGTCATACTGCTCCCTGGAGCTTCATGGCTGGTTGGGTTCTTTTTTTCCCCAGCTCTGCGGAAGATTTAATTTCTTTTTTTGTTTATGTGTGTACTTACCCTTGCAGGTGCAGGAAAAAAAAAATTGCTGTGCCCAGATGTTTCGAAGCTGCAGCAGCATACACACAACTCAGATTAAATAGAAAAATTGCATAAGATAGGGCAGGCACTTCAAGTACATTATTCTATAGGGTATTTAATAAACCTATCATGTTTGCTCGACAATAAGACTCTTGAATATAACTTTAGGAACAGAGGAATATTTTAAGGCATCACCAGCTCGATTTGTTTATAGACAACTTTACAATGAGATTTGTCATTTTTGAGTGGGACCCATTGCATTTACCCCATTTTCAACTTAGGAAATATCTTCCCAGAACAGAACAGTCTGGGAATTGGGTGGGAACATCGCCTATCAAGTTGTCTCAGTTCATTACTGGATTAATTAGACCTCAGGGATCTGAGGCCAGATTTCACCTTAGTTTTGAAACACAGAAAACATAAGCCAAGCACAAACAACCCTCTTGCTGCTCGTTGGGCTCTGTACTAATATGCAAACCCCCTGTTCAAGCTGCAGATGGATAATGCTTCTGCGGACCCTCAGTTTGGATTTTCCTTTACCCAAGGCACTGGGTTAACCTGCTTTGTACATAGCAACTGTCAAATAGTGGGAAGGAGTTCAGCTTAGGAGAGGAACTAATGCTCAAAATTCTCCAGACTCCACTTCACCAGCCTCCAGCCATTGTTTCCCAGGACTGCGTGGAGGTAGCTCATCACCTTTGGCAATGAGTCTTTTAAAATATTCCCTCACATCACAGCCAAAGCTTAGCTCACAACGCTTGTCAGGAAGGCCTATACAGTATACCCACCCCCGCTTTGTGACATCCTCCCGCCACCCGCCACCCGCCACCCGCCGCCAGCCCGGAGCGTGTTACTGTTTTTACCTTTCCCTGAGGTGTAGAAGAGTTCCCAGCTGACTGGCTTAGGATGTTGGTTTAAAAGAAAACCTCTATCTCTCTTTGCTCATGAAGCTAAAGTCCCCCCAGTAGAATCAGTGAGGTCTTTAGCTAGTAGAAAAGAGTGCTATAGGCCTGTTTCCTTGTAGTGAAGAAAAGAGGTCTTGCAAAAAAAAAAAAAAAAAGGGAGAGAGAGAGAGTTTTAATTTAAGCGCCAGTGTTGGATCCCCAGTTGGCAAAATCGTTTATAGTCAGTATTTGGCCCAGCATTTTGCATCTGCAAGATCAGAGCTTATTAGTATCATCTCTTACTTGTGCCTCCCAACACTGCCACCAGAGAACATAAAAGGCTTAGACCATGCACACTGCAAAATGAATGGCTCCTTCTTAACTTCCACAATGCAGGTTTTTGCTTGTACCAAAAGAGTTATAGTCCCCTGGTCATCCTGGTAATATGAAACACTCTCTTCATCCCAGTCACTTCTAGAACCCCCACTTGGAACATGGGGACTATATTAGAAATCATTATCTCCTGTAATGGGCTGTGTATAGAAGACAGAATAGTAGGCTTCAGGAAGCATCTGTGATTTCATAGAAGATGACTGTTTGTAGGTCATTGTCAGTTCTGGAAACAAAGGCATCATATAATTTATAGTCTTGTCTATTTATGTTTTCTGTCTTGAATTTGTTAAAGCATACCATTAAACATCAATTATTCTTATAGCAGGAAGCCTATGGGCTCATCAAGAGGGGGTGGGATTTTATGAATGAAATCTGTTGTAGTGGTGGTTTTGCTAGTGTAAGTAATTTATTATATCTCTACAGGTAATGATTATAAATATTTTAAACATATGAAGCTTGTACGTTGGAGCTCCAATCAGGCAAAGCTACCCACCACCAGACTATGGGTATAGAACCACAACCACAACAACCAATGAGATGAAAGTGGATAGATATGGCCAGCTCCTTACTCTCAGTGGAGTGTGAACCCAGGTGATGACTTCAGCAGCCCAGAAACATCTGCTCCCCTGCTCCCCCCAAATCTTCAAAAGCACACAAACAAATAGACATGCGTATACTTGCCAGATCCAAAAATTTACTTGTGTAAAACCCTGATCACTTCTGCCAAGAGTCAGGTATATTGTGTTAAGAAGTAGCGCAGGGAAGCTACTTTTTAATGTGTTTGTCAGGTTCATGGGAGCCTGGAGCAAAGCCATGAGGAAGGAAGTCTCTGGCTGGCAGTCTCTGTTAGGTCACCAGAATAAAAGAAGCTGGAAAGAAGTCTGGCGGCAGAGGGTACTCTTGGGAAGGATGGAGGGGAAGTAGAAGGGAGATAGAGAGATATTGCCTATGCACTTTTCCTGCTTCAAAACCGTCTTAGAAATGACTGGGCTAATGTACAAGAGGAGAAGCCAAGCAAAAGTCAACTAGGGCAAGCTCCATTATCTCTCAACTCACAAGTTCAGAGGGGCTAAATCTGTAATGCAACTAGTTGTTTCCTCTTTTCTGTATGGCTGTCCCAGTCTATCTTTCCAGTTCATCTCCTGCCACTGTAATCTTTACCTAAACCTGGTCACCCGTCGAGTACGGTGACATCTTTCTTAGGCAGATCAGTCAGTTCCTCCACTGTGCTTCCAATGTACATTTTATAAATATTACCTCCTAGGGGATTGTTTAAGTGCTGCCTCCCATCAAGATTCAACTCCCAGAGAGTAGTAATGGCATTTGATTATCTGGGTGTCTTTATGTTTAGCCCACGATAGGTACTTGGTATATGTTTAGCTGTTGGATGGATGGATGGATGGATGGATGGATGGACGGACGGATAGCTGGATGGGGCATTGCAATTTTTAAGGGAAGAAGAAAAGAGCACGAGGAATTAGCAGGTGAGAAATTTCCAAATGAGGTGCTAACCGAAACTCCAGCCACTTTCTCACAGAGGTTCATCTTTCACCTCTGAACATGGGTCTCAACGTTGCCATCCTTTCCAAATTAGAGCTACAATCCAGGCAAGTAGTAAGGCTTAGAAAAACCATAGGAAAAGTCATGGGATCCTGCTAATTTGAAGATGGATTTAAACTTCAGTCAGGAATCAACCTTGCCAGCTTGTGTTATTTCTTCATGCATTTAACAGAGCACTTACCTCTCAAAACCCGGCTGTGGCTTGATCTCACATGTTCTTCATACTTGCTTCAACACCTGTTAACCACAACACGGAGGCTGCCAGTCCTGGCTTCATCTTGCTCTCCGACTGTTACTAGGACGTTGTAACCACAGCTCTGCAGCTGCTACACTGGCAGCCATTCCAGGGACTGGGGCTGGCCTCTGGCCCATGGGGTGCTTTAACGGCCACACAGGTTCTTGGTGCAACAGACACTTCTCTCTCTCCCTTCTGGCCCTCACAGCCCCTTGCTCATCCTGCCTTTATAAAGCCTACTTCTTTGGTGTTGCTAGCTTACGTGTGTCTGTCACTCTCACTGGACTGCAAGTTCCATGAGGGAAGGACTATGTCCTACTCATTATTGTTTCTCTCATACTTACCAGAGCCTGGCAATGGAAGGTAAGAGTGAAGAATGAATGAATGAATGAATGAATGAATGAATGAATGAAAATGTTCTCATTAAAATTCTTTGCTGCTGGGGCGCCTGGGTGGCTCAGTAGGTTAAAGCCTCTGCCTTCGGCTCAGGTCATGATCCCAGGGTCCTGGGATCGATCCCCGCGTCGGGCTCTCTGCTCAGCAGGGAGCCTGCTTCCCCCTCTCTCTCTGCCTGCCTCTCTGCCTACTTGTGATCTCTCTGTCAAATAAATAAATAAATAAATAAATAAATAAATAAATTTTTTGCTGCAACCTCAATTAAGTCACTCATCACTCCTATCAGTTATTATGTCCCCCAAAATTATACTTGTGATTTAGTGTAATTGATTGCTTTTTCTCCTTTACCCCAGAAACAGCGAATCTTTCTTGATTATCAACAGCTATGCTGTAATACAAAAATAGAAAAGAAAAACCTAGGAATGGTATAAATCTGCTAACGGTTTCCTCTAAGAGCTATCTTTATACATCTCTAAATTACATTTAGTAATATTTGATTTCCTCAACCTCTCAGGCCAGCTGGACATGGTGTGGCCTGCTTAGGAAGCTAAGTGCATCCAATCTCATGAACACCAGACACATAGTGACTCTGCATTTTAACAATACGACTTGTAATTTTTTCACTTAAGGAACTGAATGTTTCTGCCTTTTTGGGTCTTAAGAGGTAAGTGTCTCTTTGGGATCTTTGGGAAATTAGACAATATTTTGAAGCTACGTCACATCTTTGACTCCTAATGATGCCAAACAGACAATACCCCCCACTGGACGTATCTAAATTGACTCACCTAAATTCAATCTCCATCTCCAAGTCAGAGGGCACGCCTGGGTGTGGTGAGGTGGGAAACGAGGGCCTGGGCTCAGAGCAGACTGAGGCTGATCCACCAGCTGGGTCATCCCTTTCTCTTCATGTCTGTGAAACAGGGATCATGATGTTGACTACATGAGGGTCTTGTGCAAATTAAAAGAAAATACGGCAGACATAATGCTCTTAGCCAAATTCTGTGAAGCAGCATTTCCTCCATTATATTAGTACCCCCCCCTCTTTGGACATTCCAGGGCGCACTGTGGTGCCAATATACAGACACAACTTCCTGTGGCAGAGAGATCCCGGGGGGGCGGGGTACTTCACAGAATTAGACAGTTGGGGCAAATGGTGAGAACAATTTTACAATGTCTTGATATAAATCATCCAGAGACATTTTGCCTCTTCCGTACTGATAGCTCCTTTTTTTCTTTTTTTTCCCCTCAGTCCAGAAACTCCTCTTCTAGGCCTCGGCCTCTGGGATTACTGATTTTCCAACTTTACCCTTGTAATCCTCCAAATCTCAGGAACAAGGTCTTCGCTTCCCCACCAGCCGTGCTGGCAGTTACCTTTGCTATCAGTTCAGCCAGAGTCCTCTGTTGGTTCTCCTCGCAGGAAAATGCTTAGCTTTTCTGGTCCAGATTCACCTTTCTGACCTGGGGCCTTCACACCCTGAGTGCCATTCCCATCAGTGCAGCCCAAGCAAACACTCCTGCCTTCAGATGTTAAGGCGTTGCTTGACAGGGTATTCCTTCAACTCTGCCACTGGATCATTTTGTTCCATTCTTCTTCGGACCTTCAGTGGTTCTAAAAATACATCTTAGCTCATCACAGTCACTCTCATTCACCGTTTTAATCTTCTCAGACTCGTGTAAAAAATTCCCGTCCTTCACAGGGGTAATA
>PISX010023011.1:0-30607 GCA_004024625.1 Mellivora capensis
TTCTGCCTCTAATATAAAGGACATCATTTAGTTTTGGGAGTTACAAAGTAGTAATTTGACTCTTCAAAGTTTAGTATATAGCTAGAGGATTCAGATATATCTATTTAAACAACAAAGTTGTAAATTTAAACAACAATGTTGTGAAAGGAGTCATTTCAACAAGGGAAAACACAGGATAGAATATTCATGTGTAGGGCAATTGGGTATATCTTTGTAATTTGGTAGAAATCAATTAAGATACATAGCATCAGGCTGGCCTGAGAGTCTCAAGAGTGGGTTCAAACACTAAGAAACAATAAGAAACACATTTATAATTATTGTTACAGATCAAAGCAGAAGAAATTAATATCATAGTCTTATTAGGACTGAGGAAAAATGAACAGTTTTTATCTTTTCTCTTATTTCTGTCTTCACTTGAGATGCATAGCCATGTGATTGTTTTTTAAAAACATGGGTGACTTGGTCAGCAGGGTATCTATCTAGAGCAGCCCTAAAGTATCATGTGGGAGCCACTTAAACTATATTTAAAGGTCACTCAGTATTTGTGGCTTATAGGATTTCGGGAGTAAAAGGCAGGGAGTGCCATCTTCACTTGTTACTTATATGGATAGCAACAGTCTAATCCTTCTACAAGGTTTACTAAATACCTTTGATAATCTGTGTTAGAAGTGTCTATTATTTACAAATATTTTAATACTCTCAGATGTTTATTACTTGAGAGAGGGTAAGAAGAGTACTTTAAGAAAGGAGGTGAGTAATGAGCTATAGAGTAAACAAGGACACAGATAGTGAATACTTTTGGAGAAATGAATCTTTCAGGGTGATTGAATGAATAGGTTCATTTTTAGGTGTATTTGAAGATATGTCAGGAAAGTTAAGTAGTAGCCAGGTTGTAAATGATCAAGTTAAAGCATTCAGATTTTTCATTAGGTGGTTGAGAACAATAAAACATTTAAGCAGTAGACAGGAGAGTTCCAGTTGTATTATAGGAGGTTAAACTGTCAGAGATGCATTCTATCAAGCAGAGCAAAGAGTGCCTAAAGGCAGCATATTAGTCATTTTTTTTTTTATGTGACAAAGAACTTCAAAATATCAGTGATTCACCACAATAAATATGTGTGTGTGTGTTTTCTTTTTCATAATTTTGCTGGTCAGCTGAAGCACTTTGTCTTCAGGCTACAAATTGTCTAGATTTGCTACAGACTGCAGGTTGGGTTCATGTGTACCCCACAAATGTCTAATCCTGGGATCACGGTCAACCAGGGACATTTCTTTTCTCTTCACAATAACACAAGGCACAAGCAGACACCTTCTGACTATTAAAATATCAGCTCGGGTCAGAACTAGTTATTTTCACTTCTTTCCCTACTCAGTTGATCAAAGCAAGTCAGTGACCCTGCTTGACATCAATGGAGTAGGAAAATATGGTTTTCCAATTCTAGTAGTACCACAATGTCACATGGCAAAGGGTGTGGCAGTATAAATGTGAGTCAGGAAATTGAAGAACTTGGTCAAATCTACCATCTAGAGACTGGTTGAGGACCTACTACAGTAAATTAGACTTATTTTGAGAAGAGCCTTGATTAAGGTAGTGACAGAAGAAATTTACAATTATAAAAAGGAAAGAATTCAAGAGACATTCTTAATAAAAAAGGAAAAGAATTTTCTGGCTGACTTGTTGGGGATACTGGGACATAATTCAAAATCAGTACAAAGTCTTAAGTATAGGGGAAATAAGTGGATGGCACAGAATATATAATCTGTTTTAAAGGCAAGAATTTTGATACTGAAGGACTTTGCTCCAGAGACTAAGTGGGGGTGGATCTCTCCCAGGGACAGTGGGGTCTCAGGACCCACCAGGTCACAAAAAGACCGGGGGTGTCTGAGTGTGCAGAGCTGCCAGGTATCAGAGCGGGGAAGTCAGCTACAGAGGCAGAGCCAAGGTGGGGGTTCTCAACTTGGGGTTACCTCAAACTGTGATGCAAGGCACAGTTGGGAGACTGCTCTTCAAGCAGGGACCTCGCAAGTGGCAGATCCAGAGAGACTCGCTCTTTCCTCCTCTGGGAGAAGTGGTGCAGGAGCATGCTGCAGGAATCAGCTGGGTTTGGAGACTTGAAACAGGGCCATAGAAATTCTTGGTCATGGCTGAGTGAGGTCGGAGTGCAGCTGTAGACCAGGGAGATGGGTGGGATTGACTGCTTTTCTCTGAAGGAATGCTGAGGAGTGGGGCCCTGAGATTTCAGCTCCACTGGGCCAGAGATTGGGAAGGCCAGAGATTGGGAAGCTGCCAATTTCATTTCTGTGCTCCAGAGCTCTAGGGAAAGCATCAGGGAACAAAAAATAATGACAGCAAACCTGAGCAGATTACTTAGCCTGGACCCTGGCAATGGCGGTGCAATTCCAACTCAGGTAAAGACATTTGAGAATCACTGCAACAGGCCTCTCCCCAAGAAGATCAGCAAAAACATCCAGCCAAGACCATGTTCACTGATCAATGAGAATTGCTGAACTCCAGAGCTAGGGGAAAGCTACACATAGAATTATGGCTTTTTTCACATGATCTTTTAATCTTACAGAGTTAATTTCTTTAATTTTGTTTTTTTCTTATTCTATTTTTTTAACTTTTCCTCTTTTAATGTTTTTTTAACTAATTTATCTTATCAATACCCTTAAAAAATCTTTTTAAATTTTCATTGTTATACTCATATTTTATCCCTTCATCATATTTAACCTTAATTTTGTGTACAAATAGGATACTTTTTTCTTTAAAATTTAGGAATATAATTTCTTCTAATAGATCCAAATATACCCTAAATCTAGCTCCAGCATGATCACATTCTCTTCTCTTTTTTTCCTCTTTTCCAAGCAAATTATCTTACAATTCCTTTTTAGAATGTTTTAAATTTTCATCTTTTCAGTCCTATTCCATCCCTTCATCATGTTTACATATATACATATATTTTTTTTTCTTTAAAATTTTGGGAGGTAGTTTCCTCTAAGAGACCAGAATACACCCAAAATCACGTGGGAGACTCTGTTCTATTCACCAGTCACATATATATATATATATATATATATACACACACACACACACATACATATGTATATATATAATTTTTTGTTTTTCCCCCTTTCTTCTCCTCCCATTTTTGGGTCCCTTTTGATTTGGTTAGCATATATTTTTCTGGGGTCTATGTCACTCTTTTAGTATTTTACTCTCTCATTCATATATTCTTTTCTGGATAAAATGACAAGGTAGGAAAAACTCACCAAAAAAAAAAAAAAAAAAAAAAAAAAAAAAAAAAAAAAAAAAAAAAAAAAAAAAAAAAAAAAAAAAAAGAACAAGACGCAGTGCCGATGAATAGGGGACTATTGGAGGCTCTTACTGCTTGGATAAATGAGGGAGAAGAGAGAATTATTGATGTAGAAGACCAAATGACAGAGAACATAAAAGCTGAGCAAAAGAGAGATAAACAACTACAGGACCATGAAGGGAGAATTTGAGAGAAAAGTGACACCATAAGACAAAACAATATTAGAATAATTGGGATCCCAGAAGAAGCAGAAAGAGAGGGCGTATATTGGAAGCAAAGGCATATTGGAGCAGAAGGTATATTGGAGAGAATTATAATAGAGAATTTCCCTAATATGGCAAAGGGAACAAGCATCAAAATCCAGGAGGCACAGAGAATCCCCCTCAAAATCAATAAAAATAGGTCCACACCATGTCATCTAATAGTAAAACTTACAAGTCTCAGTGACAAAGAGAAAGTCCTGAAGGCAGCTTGGGTCAAGAGGTCTGTAACATACAATGGTAAAAATATTACATTGACAGCGCACTTATCCACAGACCTGGCAGGCCAGAAAGGACTGGCATGATACATTTAGAGCACTGAATGAGTAAAATACACAACCAAGAAAATTAGATCCAGCTAGGCTGTCATTGAAAATAAAAGGAGAGATAAAAAGATTCCAGGACAAACAAAAACTAAAAGAATTTGCAAACACCAAGCCAGCTCTACAGGAAATATTGAAAGGGGTCCTCTAAACAAAGAGAGATCTTAAAAGAAATAGACCAGAAAAGAAGAGAGACAATATATATTAACAGTCCCCATACAGGCAATACAATGGAACTAAATTCATATCTTTCAATAGTTACCCTGGATGTAAAAGGGCTAAGTGCCCCAATCAAAAGACACAGGGTATCAGAATTGATTAAAAAAAAAAAACAAAAAACAAGATCCATCAATATGCTGTCTAAAAGAAACTCATTTTAGATCCAAAGACACCTCCAGATTTAAAGTGAGGGGTAGAAAACCATTTACCATGCTGCATGCATCAAAAGAAAGCTGGGGTGGCAATCCTTATATCAGATCAATTAGATTTTAAGCCAAAGGCTATAATAAGAGATGAGGAAGGACACTATATCATACTCAAAGGGTCTGTACAACAAGAAGATCTAACAATTTTAAGCATCTATGCCCCTAACATGGGAGCAGCCAACTACATAAACCAATTAATAACAAAATCAAAGAAACACATCAACAATAATACAATAATAGTAGGGGACTTAAACACCCCCCATACTGAAATAGAAAGATCTTCTAAGGAAAAGATCAACAAGGAATAAAGGCTTTATGACACATTGGACCCGATAGACATCACAGATATATTCAGAGCATTCCATCCCAAAGCAACAGAATACATATTCTTCTCTAGGGCACATGGAACATTCTCCAGAATAGATCATATCCTGTGTCACAAATCAGGTCTTGACTGGTACCATAAGATTGGGATCATTCCCTACATATTTTCAGACCACAATGCTCTGAAGCTAGAACTCAATCACAAGAGGAAGGTTGGAAAGAACTCAAATACATGGAGGCTAATAGCATCCTACTAAGTAATGAATGGCTCAACCAGGAAATTAAAGAAGAATTGAAAAAAATCATGGAAACAAACAAAAGTTAATACACAACTGTTCAAAATCTTTGGGTCACAGCAAGGCGGTCCTGAGAAGAAAGTATATGGCGATACAAGCCTTTCTCGAGAAACAAGACATGTCTCAAGTACACCTCCTATACCTAAAGGAGCTGGAGAAAAAACAGCAAAGAAAGCCTAAACCCAGCAGAAGAGAAATCATAAAGATTAGAGAAGAAATTAATGAAATAGAAACCAAAAGAACAGTAGGAAAAATCAACGAAACTAGGAGCTGGTTCTTTGAAAGAATTAATAGATTGATAAACTCCTGGCCAGACTTATCAAAAAGAAAAGAGAAAGGGCCCAAATTAATAAAATCATGAATGAAAGAGGAGAGATCACAACCAACCAAAGAAATACAAACAATTATAAGAACATATTATGAGCAACTATATGCCAGTGATTTTGACAATCTGGAAGAAATGGATGCATTCCTAGAGATGTACAAACTACCAAAACTGAACCAGGATGAAACAGAAAACATGAATATACCCATAACCAGTAAGGAGATTGAAACAGACATCAAAAATCTCCCCAAAACCAAGAGCTCAGGGCCAGATGGCTTCCCAGGGGAATTCCACCAAACATTAAAAGAAGAATTAATATGTATTCTCCTGAAACTGTTCCAAAAAATAGAAATGGAAGGAAAGCTTCAAACTCATTTTATGAGGCCAGCATCACCTTGATCCCAAAACCAGAAAAAAACCCCATCAAAAAAGTAATTACAGACCAATATCCTTGATGAACATGGATGCAAAAATTCTCACCAAAATACTCACCAATAGGATCCAACAGTACATCAAAAGGAATATTCACCATAACCAAGTGGGATTTATTCCTGGGATGCAAGGATGGTTCAACATCCACAAATCAATCAATGTGATACATTAATTAAAAAAAAAGAACAAGAACTATATGATACTCTCAATAGATGCTGAAAAAGCATTTGACAAAGTACAACATCCTTTCTTGATCAAAACTCTTTAAAGTGTAGGGATAGAGGGCACACACCTGAATATCATCAAAGTCATCTATGAAAAAACCACAGCAAATATCATTCTCTATGGTGAAAACTGAGATCTTTTCCCCAAAGGTCATGAAGATATCAGGGATGTCCACTATCATCTCTGCTATTCAACATAGTACTAGAAGTCCTAGAATCAGCAATCAGACAACAAAAAGAAATTAAAGGTATCCAAATCAGTAAAGAAGAAGTCAACCTCTCAGTCTTTACAGATGATATGATACTTTATGTGGAAAACCCAAAAGACTCCACTCCAAAACTGCGAGAACTCATAAAGGAATTCAGTAAAGTGTCAGGATATAAAATCAATGCTCAAAAATCACTTTCATTTCTATATACCAACAACAAGACAGAGGAAAGAGAAATTAAGGAGTCAATTCCATTTACAATTGCACCCAAAACCATGAGATACCTAGGAATAAACCTAACCAAAGAGGCAAAGAATCTGTACTCAGAAAACTATAAAGTACTCATGAAAGAAATTGAGGAAGACACAAAGAAATGGAAAAATGTTCCATGCTCATGGATTGGAAGAACAAATATTGTGAAAATGTCTATGTTACCTAAAGCAAACTACAGATTTAATGCAATCCTTATCAAAATACCATCAATTTTTTTTCAAAGAAATGGAACAAATAATCCTAAAATTTATATGGAACCAGAAAAGCCCCTGAATAGCCAGAGGAATGTTGAAAAAGAAAACCAGAGTTGGTGGCATCACAATTCCAGACTTCAAACTCTATTACAAAGCTGTCATCATCAAGCCAGTATGGTACTGGCACAGAAGCAGACACCTAGATCAGTGGAACAGAATAGAGAGCCCAGACATAGACCCTCAAGTCTATCATCAACTAAACTTTGACAAAGCAGGAAAGAATGTCCAATCAAAAAAAGACAGTCTCTTCAACAAATGGTGTTGGGGAAATTGGACAGCCACATGCAGAAGAATGAAACTGGACTATTTCCTTACACCACACACAAAGAACTTACAAACTCGCACCCAAAGAACAAATAATTCAATCAAGAAATGGGCAGAAGACATAAGCAGACATGTCTGCAAAGAAGATATCCAAATGGCCAACAGACAAATGAAAAAGTACTCAAGATCACTGGGTATCAGGGAAATACAAACCAAAACCACAATGCAATACCACTTCACACCAGTCAGAATGGGTAAAATTAACCAGTCAGGAAATGACAGATGTTGGCAAGGATGTGGAGAAAGGGGAAACCTCCTACTCTGTTGGTGGGAATGCAAGCTGGTGCAGCCACTCTGGAAAGCAGTATGGAGGTTCCTCAAAGAGTTGAAAATAGAGCTACTCCATGATCCAGAAATCGCACTACTGGGTATTTACCCTAAAGATACAAATGTAGTGATCTGAAGGGGCATGTGCACCTGAATGTTTATAGCATCAATGCCCATAATAGTCAAACTAAGGAAAGAACCTAGATGTCCATCAAAGATGAATGGATAAAAACGATGTGATATACATACAATGGAATACTATGCAGCCATCAAAAGAAAAGAAATCTTTCCATTTGCAACAACGTGGATGGAACTAGAGGATATTATGCTGAGCGAAATAAGTCAATCAGAGAAAGACAATTATCATGTATCTCTCTGATATGAAGAATTTGAGAGGCAGGGCTGGGGTTGTGGGAGGTAGGGAAGGAAAAAATGAAACAAGATGAGACCAGGGAGGGAGACAAACCATAAAAGACTCTTTATCTCAGGAAATAAAATGAAGGTTGCTGGGAGTAGGGGGGGGCAGGGATAGGGTAGCTTGGTTATGAACATGAATGAGGGTATGGGCTAATGTGAGTGCTGTGAAATGTGTAAACCTGATAATTCACAGACCTGTACCCCTGGGGAAAATTATACATTATATGTTAATAAAACATTTTTTTTAAAAAAGGCAAGGAATTTCAAAGTTGTGATGACTCTGAAAATCAAGTATGGCCAAGTATAATTTTGTTATTTCGACCACCATATTATATTGCTTTAAGTCATATTATTACCAGAAATAAAGCACAATATGTGTCAGATGTGTGGGGAATTGATCAAGCAGCTTTTCATTCGATCCATTGGTTCAGTCTCTCCCTATAACTATTGATATCTAAACATGTTAATCTAAATTCATTCTCTTCAGAAATGACTGGAGTCAGAGATATTGGAAAATAGCTGGAGATTATGAGAGCTTTTCCAAAAAAATTTTAGTTTGTTTTATTTTGGCCCATTTCTGTGGGATTCATTTAGAATTAGATAATTTAACTCATTTATCAGTGGTGTGGATTATTCTTTTTATATAGCTTTTTTAAATTGTTATTTCTAATTGTACCATTTTTTTCATGACTCCAAGCTAATTTCTTCATGTGTATACATGGGAAAAAAATTAAGGAAGCTGACCATGTGTGGTTTGAAAACTTACAGAAAGAATGAATGCAAACATGAGAATAATTATCTTTTATTTATTGATCTTAGAATATGACCATGATGTAGAGCACCTGGGTGACTGAGTCAATTAGGTGTCTGACCTTTGATTTTGGCTCAGGTCATGATCTCAGGGTTGTGAGATTGAGCCTCACAGTGGGCTCTGTCCTTAGGTAAGAAGATAAGAGTCTGCTTGACATTTTCTCTTTCCCTCTCCCTCTCCCTGTTCTTCTGCTTGCACTTGCTCTCTCTCTTAAAAAATAAAAAAAAAAAAAATATAACCATGATGTGTATATGAAATAAACTTTGGAAATTAAAATAAATCTTAGATGTATCTTTAGACTTTATGTTTTAAAGAAAAATGAAATGTATTTGAACTTTTATTATATTTAGACATAATTATTAAGAGTTAAGTAAATTTATCACAGTTATTTATAACAGAAGTTTCTGTGCCCATGAGTCAGAAACCAGATAATTTAGTGGGAAAAAAAATCCAGTAATATCTTTTGATATCATGTGGAGAAATCAATGGGTTTCTTCAATGTTTTTGCCAATACTTATTTTCATGTTGTATTGCTATAATTTAGCAATATAGCAGAAATTTATTTTTGCATTTTTTTCTTTCCTGTAGGCTAGCAAGCACCCATTGTTATTTTCCAATTATTAAAATATAATAAAATTAAAAGGGACCATCGTAGCATTATCTCAGAATATCACATCTATGACTTCTTTTTATTTACCTTTTCTATCTCACATAAGGAAAGACTGCATATGTGCTGAGCATGAATAAACCATCAAAAAAGGAATAAGGACTTATTAGAATAAAAGAGTAGTTATAAAAATACTTAGCTTGGACAATATAATTAAATTAAATATATTTACCAGTATCAGAATTATTGCTATTAAGTAAAAATTTGGAATAATAAAACACAATGAAATTATTACTAGAATTATAAATATTTTCTAGGCCTGGAGATCTTAATTTATGTGAAAGTAATATTTTTAACCTTTCAAGAGCTCTTGAAGAGCAATGAAAGTTGCTAAGTGACTTTCACTTAAATTCTAAAGTCAAACTCAGAAGGTTTGAGCCCTTCCCACTGAAGCTGAATTTGTAACTTAACCTCTGATATTCTCTTATAAGGAAGGTTGAAATACAAAATGGTTGAAGCAGGAGGGCAGAAATTCCCATCAAAATATCAATAAACACTATGCTTACACAATACAAATAGGGCCTATAAATTCTTAAAACTTACCATGGATCAAAGTATGAAGTTGAGGTTTTGAAAGAAAGAAATAAAAAAAAGACAACTATATTTTAAAGACAGTTCTATGTATTTTTTATTTCTTGGCAACTCCAGTGGTCACCAGTGGAAATAGTGAGAGAGATAGAATCTGCAAAGCTGCCATACTACTAAGGTGCTCAGAGAATGACTTCTTTAAAAGAATATGAGGGTGCCTGGGTGGCTCAGTTGATTAAGCATCTGACTTTGGCTTACGTCATGATCTTGGGGTCCTGGCATCAAGCCCCATCTCAAGCCCTGCATTGGGCTCCATGCTCAGCAGGAGTCTGCTTGGACTTTTCCCTCTGTCCCTTCCCCTGCTTATGCTCTCTCAAACAAACAAACAAACAAACAAACAAACAAACAAACAAAATCTTCTACAAAATTAAAAGGAAAGAGTGTGAAAATGTGTATCTATTGTTTTTCATGGTTTTTATTATTCATTTAAATTTCCCCATTTATATTAGCAAATATAATAAAAACAAATGCAGTTGGTGTAGTAGTTGAGCATCAAATTTGTCACTCTGTGTCAGACCATAAATTGCTTGTCCTATTTCAGAGCACTATATTTCTCTCCATATTTGATAATTTCTACCATTGTTAAATTATCAGGTTTACCAGATATAATATTATATTTTATCCTTTAAGCAATTAAACAGGAAGGCAATATAATGCCAAAGAAAATCTAATAGTATTTTTGTTACTTATCGCTGAAAAATGCCAATATATTCTTTTCAAACTGCACAAAATGTATTGTTTCAAAATTTAAAAAAAAAGTCAGTAAGCAGATTCAAGTTCCAGAGTGATGAATCAGTTGCAAGAAAATGAAAATTCAGCAGTCACTGGTAATGTATAAGATAAAAAATATTCTAAAATACATTTTCTTTTCAAATTTTATAGTATTAATATCCAGTATATGAAATTTACAGAGTAAAGAAAAATGTACTTATTTAGGCAATAGGAAAACCATTTTAGATATGAACATATGAAAACTTTTATGAGTAAAGACCAGCATAATTTAGCTGGAGTCACACAGAATTCCACCCAACCTGAAGTTATGTCAGTCACTGCTTACATGACTATGAGTTGGTTACAGTCCTCTCTTAGCCTCAATTTCCACATCTCTTAAAGGAGGGAAAGAAAGAGGTTCCTGGGTGGCTCAGTCAGTTAAGCATCTGACTTCAGCTCAGGTCATGATCCCAGAGGCCCAGGATTGAGTCTTAGGATCAAATCCCAGGATCAAGCCCTATATTGGGCCCCCTGCTCAGCAGGGGAGCCTGTTTCTCCCTCTCCCTTTGCTCCTCCCCACACTCGGGCTCTTTTCCTCACGTGCTCACTCTCTCAAATAAATTAATAAAATCTTTTTTAAAATATGAGAGAAATTAAAAACAAAATCTTCATTTTTTGAAAACCTAATGATTTCATGAATCAGATGAAATCTGATGATCTGATGGTTATGTGTAATTTAGCAGTATAACATAGTAGTTGGCATGTAGTAAGCTAAATAAACAATTTCTGTTATTGTTATATTATTCTCATTGTAAAAATATATTGAGTGCCAGTACGTAATACTTGAGTCCTAATAATTTGGAGACCATAGCCATGATGATTTTTCACAATTTTTTCTGTGTAACTTTTTAAAGCTACTTTTAAAAGTCAACTTATCTAGATTATGTCTAGGTGATTTTATTCATCACAATTTATGCTAGTGCTTTTGTATTAATATCTGAAATAATGTTTTCCCTTAATTCCCAAACTCATATCCTACAATATATCTGACATATCAACTAGCACATCTCTCAGGTATATGATCAAAACTGATCAGATCCATCAACTACTGTCCCCTTAAAACACATGCACATGCATGTGCATACTACATGCACACTCATGCACACTACATGCACACTCATGCACACACACACACACACACACACACACACACAAATGGTAACTTTAGATTTCTTACAACCTGATGGCTGGTTTCCAAGGGTGAGCCTCCAGGGAGTGAGGTTCGCTTTTATAACATACCCTCAGAAGTCAGGCAGCACCCCTTTCTATCGCATTCCACATATCAATGCAGTCACAATGATCCATTCAGGTTCAAAAGAGGGGAAATAGTCTCTACCTCATGAGATCAGAAATGTTGCTATGGCCAGTTTTAGAAAATACAATCTGAAACACCAACCAAAAACCAAAATCCTGTTTCTTATAATCTCAGTAAATGTCACTATCATTTTCCAGTTTGCTCAATTCAGAAACCTAGGAATTAGCCTTAATTTTTTCTTTGCTTTAATTCTTTACCTCAATAAATCCAGCTGGTATCTATCATCCATATTATATATCTTGAATCCCTCTCCTTCTATACCTTTGTTTGATCTTTACTAATCTCAACATATTTTTTTCTTTCTTCTAAACCTCACCAGTGAACTCCTAACACATTACCTGCTACTTTTTAAAAATCTCTATCCAATCCATTTTCCACATACATGTGTTATCTTTAATAACAAGCAAACTAAATATCATTTCTTTGCTTAAAGCGCCACATGTAAGCACATTATATTTAATTTTATTTTTTTATATGGAAGTATTATAAGGGTATATGGAACATTCTAGTGGTGAGAGTTTTGCACAATGGAAAACATAACAAATACTATCAAGCACCTTTGGTTGTTTAAAGATCAGCAGAGTTATATTCAGTTTCTGCCCTGAGAATGAAATTGAAAATGGAAACATTAGATGTGATTTCTTTTAAACACAAAGAATGTCAATTTTCGTGATTTCTCAAAATGTATATTATTATTTTCTTCTATAAATAAGGAAATAGCTTAAACTTTTTTTTCTCTAACTGCCACCAACATGTGTGTATGTATAATAAAATAGTATATATAACAAAAATATTTGTAATATATATTTGTAATACATATTTGTAATATTTGTAATATGTATTACAAATATTTTTCTGTAAGGCACTTTACACAAGTTTTTACTTTTTTTTTTTTTAATTTTTTATTTATTTATTTATTTATTTGTCAGAGAGAGAGGGAGAGCGAGCGAGCGAGCACAGGCAGACAGAGTGGCAGGCAGAGGCAGAGGGAGAAGCAGGCTCCCTGCGGAGCAAGGAGCCCGATGTGGGACTCGATCCCAGGACGCTGGGACCATGACCCGAGCCGAAGGCAGCCGCTCAACCAACTGAGCCATCCAGGTGTCCCAAGTTTTTACTTTTTAATTTTCTCAGTATAAGAGGGTTCTGGGATATTATGAATCTTATGTTTGCAGTTGTAGAGGAAAAGAATCTCTAAAATTTGGAGAATGATTGCAGAACCATGAGGAATATAATATCTAAAATCAATTAAACTACTTTATTGTTTGGCATCATAATCTGGTAGTAATTATCAACTTGGTCATAATTATTGAATTAAAAATAAACTTTCAACAAAGTATCTTAAAAATAAATGTAACCCATTAACTTAAGTAGTTGGAAGATGATATAATACATTGAAAAATTTGAGGTAGAAATTGGAGCTGAAAGTAAATGTGAATTACTGTAATATTTCAGAGAAAGTAATACACAACATATTCAACTTGTGAACTAGGGAAAAGGAAATGTATTCTAAGAAGATGAAGATAAGTGAATGATCTCACTAAACAGTCTTGTTTTGTAAGTAAGTGTATATGAACTATTGTATAGTTGTAATGGTACCCGATTCTAGAAAAGAAAGGGTAAATAAATGCCAGCCAAGAATGATTTCACAACACTGACATTTCTAGAATTGAGTGTGCCTTACAACTTTCAATTTTCACTAACAAAATTTATGTTAAAATGTTCTGAAACACTTCAAATGTACATGAAATAAAAACTTGGGAATAAGAACTAAATAATAATTCTATATTAAAATGTACATGGCCATATATATATTTTTTTCTTTGTAGACAAGCTCAGACTACTTCCCTATTAGACATCAAACTTTATATTTTGTTTCCAAACTGCCAGGTATTTTTCTAGTCATTTTATTTTATTTTAAGATTTTATTTTTGAGGGGTGCCTGGGTGGCTCAGTGGGTTAAAGCCTCTGCCTTCAGCTGGGGTCATGATCTCAGGGTCCTGGGATCAAGCCCTGCATCGGGCTCTCTGATCAGCAGGGAGCCTGCTTCCCTTCCTCTCTCTCTGCCTGCCTCTCTGCCTACTTGTGATCTCTGTCTGTCAAATAAATAAATAAAATCTTTAAAAAAATTTTTATTTTTAAGTAATCTCTGCACCCAATGTGGGGCTTGAACTCATAACCCTGAGATCAAGAGTTGTATGCTCCACTGACTGATCCAGCCAGGCACCCCTTTCTAAACATTTTAAATCTATTATTTTAGTAATATTTAGAGTAACCTACACAGTTTTAACCACCATTTTGGATTGTGTATTAGAGCTCTATTTTTTTCTCTATTAAATGCTTTCAGCATATAATTGCATAAGGTAAACAATCATCTTGAAAAGACAGACAGCTTATATATTATTTACTTTTTCTTTTGTATTGCTTCATGTTCATATAAAATACATTTATTTTTATGTCAACTGAGAAGAAAAAGCAATAAAACTTCAGATAATTTAAAAACATTTCTCAGTATTCTCAGTATTTTGTCTACTTTCCATGCTTTTCTTTATGCTCAATAGTACATTTACACAATAAAAATAATCTCTTTGAGTAAAATCTATAATGTGTAATCTCTAATACAAAATGCATAACATATTTATAACTATATTTTTATCCATGCAGCCCTTGGTCAAGAATTTTAAATTGTTACATTTTCTTTAGCCATTTCATATTTTATATAATGTAGTTCAAATAAGAAGCTTAAAAACAGTGTCTAATTTGTATTTTATAAAGACATGTTTTCTTTTATTTTTTCCTTTTCTAGTGGCAGTCTTCTTATTGACAGCTTTTATTTTTCTTCCAAACTGTGAAATAGCATGTATTGTGTATGCCCTATGTTATACATGTATGCCTTTAAGCAATATGTGGACTGTTCCTGCTTGATCAAAACTGGACAGATACGCTAAATTTACTGGTAGGATTTTACTTCAATTCACAGTCTTCCAATGATTCTTTATAATCATGATTTTCAATGAATTTGTGTGTTTAATAGAAAGCATTTTACATTTAATCTTTGGAAAAATAATTGTTTTGAGGAAATGTTATTTCAATAAATTTGTGACTATGTTAAAAATACTAACAAAAAAAAATCTATTTCATTCAGTGCTTTTCAAAATTTTTTTCATATTACAGTTCTGAAACATTACTTTTCAAATTTGTTTATATTTACAAATGATCTTAGCAAAACCTCACATTTCATAGAAACTGTGTTTGAAGTGAGAAAAAGATAATTCTCCCAAGAGATAATTTGCTTAATTAATTAGAAAAAAAAGGTAATCCACAGTACATAATTCACATTATATAATTATGTGAGAAAATTTGTGCTAATGCATTTATTCAACATTGGTACCATAGTTTTTGAGGTCATTACATTATGTCTTATTAGTAACAAACTAGCACAGATTTAACTTTCAAACATGTTGATTATCTCACTGTTCCTGTGTATCATTACATTGTGTCTTATTAGTAACAAACTATCACAGATTTAACTTTCAAACATATTGATTATCTCACTGTTCCTGTGTATCAGGAATCTAGTCATGACTTAGCTGGATCCTCACTCCCAGGATCTCCCACAAGGCTGAAATCAAGGTATTCTGGACAGCTGGAGTCTCCTCTAAAGGTTTGAGTTGTCGACTTGTCAGCTCATGTACTTTTGTTCAAATTCAATTTCTTTTTTTTAAAAATTTATTTCTTTTCAGTGTAACAGAATTCATTGTTTATGCACCACACCCAGTGCTCCATGCCATATGTGTTCTCCATAATACCCACCACCTGGCTCCCCCAACCTCCCACCCCCTGCCCCTTCAAAACCCTCAGATTGTTTTTCAGAGTCCATAGTCTCTCATGGTTCATCTCCCCTTCCAGTTTCCCTCCACTCCCTTCTCCTCTCCGTCTCCCCATGTCCTCCATGTTATTTGTTATGCTCCATAAATAAGTGAAACCATATGATAATTGACTCTTTCTTCTTAACTTATTTCACTCAGCATAATCTCCTCCAGTCCGGTCCATGTTGATACAAAAGTTGGGTATTCATCCTTTCTGATGGAGGCATAGTACCCTCCTTAAGGCACATCACCCAGTTACTCCATTCTCCCACCCACATCCCCTCCAGCAACTCTCCATTTGTTTCCTATAGGTAGGAGTCTCTTATGGTTTGCCTCCCTCCCTGTTTTCATCTTTTTTAAAATTTTTCCTTCCCTTCCCCTATGTTCATCTGTTTCATTTTGTAAATTCTACATAGGAGTGAAATAATATGGTATTTATCTTCCTCTGACTGACTTATTTCATTTGAATAATACCCTCTAGTTCCATCCATGTCATTGCAACATTGCAAATGGCAAGAGTTCATTCTTTTTGATGGCTGAGTAATATTCCCCTGTGTGTGTGTGTGCGTGTGTGTGTGTGTGTGTATGCATTTTCTTTACCCATTCATTTGTTGATATGCAATATACAACTGGGTTTTTTTTTCCATATTTTGGCTATTTAGGACACTGCTGCTATAAACATTGTGGTACATGTGTCTCTTTGAATCACTGCTTGTATCCTTTGGATAAATACCTAGTAGTGTGATTGCTAGGTGATAGAGTAGTTCTATTTTTAACTTTTTGAAGAACCTTCATTCTGTTTTCCAGAGTGGCTGCACAAGTTTGCATTCCCACCAACAGTGTAAGAGGGTTTCTCTTTCTCCACATCCTCACCAACATCTGTTGTTTCCTGAGTTGTTAATTTTAGCCATTCTGACTGGTGTGAGGTAGTATCTCATTGTGCTTTTGATTTGTATTTCCCTGATGTCAAATAATGTTGAGCACTTTTTTCATGTATTTATTAGCCATTTATATATCTCCTTTGGAGAAGTGTCTATGTTTTCTACTCATTACCTGACTGGATTTTTTGGATTTTTGGGTGCTCAGTTTTTTAAGTTCTTTGTAGATTTTGGATGCTAGACCTTTATCTGAGTTGTCATTTGTGAATGTCTCCTTCTATTCATTGGTTGGCTTTTAGTTTTGTTCATTGTTTCTTTTTCCATAAAAAATATTTTTATCTTGATGAAGTCCCAATAGTTCATTTTATATTTGTTTCCCTTGCCTTTGAAGACTTGTCTGGCAAGAAGTTGTTGAGGCTGAGGTCAAAGAGGTTGCTGTCTGTATTCTCCCATAAGATTTTGATGGACTCTTGTCTAACATTTGGTCTTTAATCCATTTTGAATTTACTTTTGTTTATGGCATAAGAAAGTGGTCCAACTTCATTCTTATGCATGTAGTTGTCCAATTTTCCTAACACCATTTACTGAAGAGACTGTCTTTTTTCCATCGGATATTCTTTCCTGCTTTGTTGAAGATTAGTTGACCATAGGGCAAAAGGTCCCTCTCTGTGTTCACTATTCTTTCTGCTAATCTATGTGTCTGTTTTTGTGTCAGTACCAAATTGTCTTGATGATTACAGCTTTGTAATACTGCTTGAAGTCTAAGATTTGTGATGTTTCAGGTTTGGTTTCTTTTTCAACATTATTTTGGTGGTTTGGGGTCTTTTCCAGTTCCATACAAATTTTAGAATTCTTTGTTACTGCTCTCTAAGAAATGCTTCTTAGAGGGTTTCTCTTTCTGTTATTTTGATAAGGATTGCACTGAATGTTTAGATTGCTTTGGGTAACATAAACATTTTACAATATTTGTTCTTCTAATCCATGAGCATGGAACCCTTTTCATTTCTTTGTGTCTTCCTCAATTTCTTTCATAAGTGTTCTATAGTTTTCAGAGTACAGATCTTTTACTTTTTTGGTTAGGTTTATTCTGATGTTTCTTATGGGTTTTGGTGTAATTGTAAATGTGATCAATTTATTGATTTCTCTTTCTTCTTCTTTATTGTTAGTGTATAGAAATGCAACAAACTTCTGTGCATTGGTTTTATATCTTACCACTTTGTTGAATTCCTGTATTACTTCTAGCAGTTTTTTGGCAGAGTCTTCCTGGTTTTCTACATAGAGTATCATGCCATCTGCAAAGAGTGGAAGTTCCACTTCCTCTTTGCTGATTTGGATGCCTTTTATTTATTTTTGTTTTCCAATTGCTGAGACTAGGACTTTTAGTGCTATGTTGAATGATAGTGGTGAGAGAGGACATCCTTGTCATGTTCCTGACCTTAGGTAAAAGCTCTCAATTTTTCTGGTTGAGGATGATGTTTACTGTGGGTCTTTCATATATGGCCTTTATGATATTGAAGTGTATTCCCTCTATCCCTACATTATGGAGGGTTTCTATCAAGAAAGGATACTGTCTTTTGGTCAAATGCTTTTTCTGTCTCTATTAAGAGTATCATATGATTCTTATCCTTTCCTTTATTAATGTGGTATATCATACTGATTGATTTTCAGATTCTGAACTGCTCTTACAGCCCAGGAATAAATCCTAGTTGATCATAGTGAATAATCTTTTAAATGTACTGTTGGATCTTATTAGCTAGTATCTTGTTGAGAATTTTTGCATCCATGTTCATCAGGGCTAATTAGTCTACAATTCTCCTTTTTGGTGGGGTCATTGTCTGGTTTTAGGATCAAGGTAACACTGGCCTCATAGAATGAATTTGGTAGTTTCCCTTCCATTTCTATTTTTTGGAACAGTCTTATAAGAGTAAGTATTAATTCTTCTTCAATGTTTAGTAGAATTTCTCTGGGCAGCCTTCTGGTTATGAATTCTTATTTTTTGGGAGATTTTTGACTACTGATTTAATTTCTTATCTGGTTTTGGGTATGTTCATCTTTTCTATTTCTTCTTGTTTCAGTTTTGGTAGTTTATATGTTTCTAGGAATTTATTTCTTCCAGATGGCCTAATTTGTTGGCATATAATTGCTTATAATATTCTTTTATAATCGTTTGTATTTCTTTGGTGTTGGTTGTGATTTCTCCTCTTTCATTCATGATTTTATTTATTAAGGTCCTTTCTCTTTTGTTTTTGATAAGTCTGACTAGGTGTTTATCAATATTGTTAGTTCTTTGTAAGAACCATCTCCTAGTTTCACTGTTCTATTCTACCGTCTTTTTTGTTTTTTATTTCTGTTCATTGATTTCTGGTCTAATCTTTATTATTTCTCTTCTCCTGCTGGATTTAAGCTTTATTTGCTGTACTTTTTCCAGCTCTTATGTATAAGGTTAGGTTGTGTATTTGAGACTTTTCTTGCTTCCTGAGGATGGCCTGTTTTGCTATATACTCCCCTCTTAGGACCACCTTTGTTGCATCTCAAAGGTTTTGAAATGTTGTTTTTTCATTTTCATTTTTTTCTATGTATTTTTTAAAATTCCTCTTTAATTTCCTGGTTGACTGACTCATTCCTTAGTAGGATATTCTCTAACCTCCATGTTTTCATGGTCCTTCCAAATTTTTTTCTTGTGTTTGACTTCAATTTTGATAGCATGTATTCTTAAAATATGCATGGTATGATCTCAATATTTTTGTACCACTTGAGTTCTGATTTGTGACCCAGTATATGATCCATTCTGGGTAATGTTCCATGTGCACTCAAGAAGAAGTTGGATTCTATTGCTTTAGGATGGAATGCTTTGAATATATCTGTGAGGCCCATCTGGTCCAGTGTGTTTCCTTACTGACCTTCTGTTTACATGAGCTGTCCATTGCTATAAGTGGAGTGTTAAAGTCCCCTACTATTATTGCATAATGAGTTTTTTTTAACTTTGTTCCTAATTGATTTATATATTTTACTGCTTCCAAGTTAGGGGCATAAATATTTACAACTGTTAGGTCTTCTTGTTGGACAGACCCTTTTATTATGATATAATGTGCTTCTTCATCTCTTATTACAGTCTTTGGTTTAAAATCTATTTTGTCTGATATAAGTATAGTTATTTCAGCTTTCTTTTGATGTCCATTAGCTGGTTATCTGGTTATCTGCCAGTTTTTCCAACCGCCCTGTACCCCACCCCGCACCTCCTGCCCCCTTCCCAGAATTCATGACATCAAAACACCAGATTTCTTTCCCCTTTTCCTTGAGACTCCACATGTTCTCCACATGTTCAGTTTCAATCTGGAGGTGTCTTTGGGTCTAAAATGAGTCTCTTGCAAACAGCATTATTGATAGGGTTTTTCTTTTTTAATCTACTCTGATAACCTATGTCTTTTGATTGGCACATTTAGTCCATTTACATTTGGAGTAATTATTGAAAGGTATGAATTTAATAACATTGTATTACATGTAAAGTTGCTGTTTCTATAGGTTGTCTTTGTTCCTTTCTGGTCTTTGTTACTTTTGGTCTCTCCACACAGAAGTTCCCCTTCAATATTTTTTTCAGGATGTGTTAGTTATTCATGAATTTCTATAGTCTTTGTCATGGAAACTCTTTAACTTTCCTTCTATGTTGAATGAAGGCCTTGCTGGATCAAGTATTCTTGGCTGCATATTTTTCCCATTAAGCACATTGAATATATAATACCAGTCCTTTCTGACCTGCCAGATTTCTGGGGACAGGTCTTCTGTCAGCTTTATGTGTCTCCCCTTGTAGGTTAAGGACCTCATGCCTTGAGCTGCTTTCAAGATTCTCTCTTTTTCTTTGTAATTTGCAAATTCTACTACATTTCATGGTGTTGATCTACTTTTGTTGATTTTGAAGGGAGTTCTCTGTGCCTCTTGGACTTGAATGTCTATTTCCTTCCCCAGTTTAGGGAAGTTCTCAGCTATAATTTGTTTGAATAAACCTTCTGCCTTCTTTTTCCTCCTCCTCTTCTTCTGGGACTCCTATAATTCAGATATTATTTCACTTTATGTAATCACTGATACCCTAAGTCTACCTCCATGATCTAATAGTTTTCTTTCCCTCTTCTTTCCAGCTTCATTACTTTCCATAATTTTATCTTCTATGTCATTGATTCACTCTTTTGATTCATCTATCTTCATTTTTATGGCCTCCACTTGGGACTGCATCTCAGTGATAGCATTTTAAAATTTAGCCTGAATAGATTTTAATTTTTTTTATCTCTACAGTAAGGGATTCTCTAATATCCAGCTAGTGTCTTTATGATTGTTTTTTTAAATTCTAGTTCAGATATCTTACTTATGTTCATATTGATTAAATCTCTGACTAGGAGTAATACTGCCTGTTCTTTTATTTACTGTGAATTTTCTGTCTCATCATTTTGTCCAGAAAAGAAAAGATGAAAGAAAACAATAACAGAACAACAACAACAAAATTAGATTGTGGGTGTGGTTTATGATTTCATTGGTTTGTTAAAAAACAAAACAAAACAACTAGATCCCAAAATAAGAAAGTAAGAAAGGTAAATGTAAAACAAAACAAAATAAAATAAATAAAATGCAATGAAAATAGAAAAAAAATATAGAAAGTATATATAAAAATAACATTCAAAAAGGACTTAAAAGAATTTAAAAAATAAGAAAATAACTAAAGAAAAAAATAAAAGACTAAAAAATGAAAATATAAGGAATGATAGGTACTGTTTTTCCCTAGAGCTGAAGCTTTGCAGCCCTCTATGATCAGTAAACTTAGTGCCAGAGAGTTGTTTGTTCTGGTCTTCTGAAGGAGGGGTCTGTTGTGTTGATTCTCAGGTGGACGTGCCCTAGTGCAAATGTGCTTCCAATGTGCAGTCAGGGCTTGGTGTCAGCAGTTCTGGACTCTACTAGGTGATGCTGTTTTGCTCCCTGAGGGCTTTTGCTACTAATAAGCAAGATGAATATAGCAGTACCAGGACTTTTAGCCCTGGTACTAGCCCAGGATTTTTAGCTGAAAATTTGTCCCCCCATTCTCCAGTGATCCCTTACAGAAAAGCAATCAATCACCCTTGCTTCCCCAGTTTCTGTCAGAACTCGGTGTGCACCCTGCCTATGACTGAGTGTTTTATCTCAGGCATGCAACTGCATTTATTAACCCCCAAATTTTATGGACTCCCACAGCAAAGACTTATGTTGTTCCTCCCAGGGCACAGGTTGGTCTCACCACAATTCTGCCCTTTGCTGAACCCATCTCAGGAAGACAATCACATGACCATGCAGTGGTTTGCACTTTATGACAATACAGAACAGAAAGCTGGCCCCTAGACTCACTGTTCTCAGCCAGCTTCCGCATTCTGAGAACTCTGTCACACTTAAGCATATAGGTGATCCCAGGGATCCCCAGACCATGCCGTTGCACCTGGTATTCTGCCCTGCTTCCCCACCTGAGCATATTTAAACCAAACACAGCCCCTTTCCCCACTGTAGCAGACTACTAAAAGTTCTAATTTTGTGCTCCACTTCTAGTAATACTTTGCGGTAGTCTCCTTAAGCAGGCTCCTTCCCCACCACCATATCCTAGGTTAATATACACTGGGTTCAAGTCTTTGCACTGCCAAACTTCCAAACAGTGGTCACTTTTTTACTTGTGGACTTGCAACGTTTGTTTTCTTAGAACTCCAATTGATTTCTCAGGTGTTCAGAATGCTTTGATAACTTCCTTGTTGTATTTGAGAGATGAGACAAACTTTGGGTTTCCCTACCCCTCCACCATCTTATGTCTTTCAATCTGAAGTCACAGCCTTATGTAACTGTTTATTTTATTTTATTGTTTTATTTATTTAGTTTTCAATATTTTTTATATTTATTTGAGAGAGAGAGAGAGAGAATGAAAGAGAGAGCATGAGAAGGGGGAAGGTCAGAGGGAGAAGCAGACTCCCCACTGAGCAGGGAGCCTGATGAGGGACTTCAGGATCAACTCTGAGCCAAAGACAGTCACTTAATCAACTGAGGCACCCAGGCACCCTATTTTATTTATTTAAAAATTTTTTTTTTATTAACATGTAATGTATTATTTGTTACAGGGATACAGATCTGTGATTCATCAGTCTTACACAATTCACAGTACTCATCATAGCACATACCTTTCCTAATGTCCATCTGCCAGCTACTCCATTCTGCCTCCGCCTCCACTCTAACAACCCTCCATTTATTTCCCGAGATTAAGAGTCTCTTATGGTTTTTCTCCCTCTCTGGTTTCATCTTGTTTCAATTTTTCCTCTCTTATCTCTGTGATCCTCTACCTCGTTTCTCAAATTCCACATATCAGTGAGATCATATGATAATTTATTTATTTATTTCATTTATTGATTTATTTCACTTATTGATTTATTTCATTGATTGATTTATTTGATTGATTGATTTAACTTATTTCACTTAGCATAATACCCCCTAGTTCCATCCATGCCATTGCAAGTGGCAAGATTTCATTTTTTTTGGATGGCTGTATAGCACTGCATTGTATATATATGCCACATTCTCTTTATTCATTCATTTGTTAATGGACATCTAGACTCTTTTCATAGTTTGGTAATTGTGAACATTGATGCTATAAACAATGGGGTGCAGGTGCCTTTTTAGAGCACTAATTTGTAGTTGGGGGGAAAATATCCAGTAGTGCAATTGCTGGGTCATAGGGTAGCTCTATTTTCAACTTTTTGAGGAAACTCTCTACTGTTTTCCTGAGTGGCTGCACCACTGCACCAGTTTGCATTCCCACCAATAGTGTAGAAGGGTTCCCAAACTGTTTTGTTTTTTTTTTTAATATAATGTTTCCTGATTTCATCCTAAAAGTACACATGGGATGTTTTAAATCAGAGACACATTTTTTAAATTAAATATTTCACAGTAAATAATAGTGTCATCATCCATGTATCTTAGTTTTTGTCCTTAGACCTACACAAAAGGATCAAGACAGTTATTTCAAGGGAAGAAAAAAGCTTGACATTCTCCTTCTCCACCTCATAATGAACAGTGGGGAGGGGGAATATTGTTCTATGTTTATAAAGTGCAAAGAGGTGTCTGTCCTTCCTTTTTTTTTTTTCCTTCTGAAAGGATATCTTCCTCACTCCAGGCTTTTGCTACATAAATAAAATCTCTCTTGAGGATGATTACCCTTGTGTTTGGTCTATAATCTAGAGAAGTATTCAAGTTCCTGGGCTTCATTCCTCCTTGAATTATAAATATTTAGAAAGATACCCTTTGCAGTCTTTCTGACACATTATGAGCTTAACTCAAAGACCTCCTGACTCTAGGCATATATACCATTTAACCATCTAAAGAGATAAGAGAAGTTTCATTATTATTTGAATTGGAGCAATTAACTAGACAAAATGGCTACATATCTAATTGTCATGGTATGTGATCAAGTGACTAGGAGGTTAGGGCTTTTTACCTGAACTGAAACATCCAGGAGCATTTTCTTTTCCCCCAGTAACCAAATCATGGCAGTATCTCATCACTGTTGTCATAGTCTACTGGTTAGAAAATAAGTCATATATCCTACCTACACTCAATTACAAGGGGCATAGGTAATGGAAAGTAGAAAGTGGAGCATCATAGCCATTTTTGATAAAATAAAATATTTTGAAAATAAATAAAGGTAAATATAATATTTTTATGACTATATTTGTAAGAGAAGATTTTAAATATGTAATTTTAATTTTATTTTATTTGAGAGGGAGAAGGAATGAATAGAGAGGGGCAAAGAGAGGGAGAAACAGACTCCCTGCTGACCAGACAGCTCAACACAAGTCTCAATCCCAGGACCCTGGGATCATGATCTGAGACTGAAAGCAGATGCTCCATCAAGTGAGCCACTGAGGTGCCACATAACAACTAATTTTAAAAATATATTTTCATATTAATATCATGTGAAGCAAATTTTTGCTCAATCTGTATAAATAAACCTTAGATCGCTGAGACCAATAATGAATCCACATGACAATATTCTATATTTGAGCTACCTCAAATTTAGTTTTAATTGGTTTGCTTTAAAAAGTCTTATTAGTATCTTTATAAAATCAGTAGAAATTTTAAAAATACTGGTAAGCCATACTTTAGATAATCATAAAATTTTGTAGCTTATAAGATGTTTATACTCTTTATAACAATGTGAGGAATATAAGAATTTTTAACTACAGCTTGTCTTCAAGGAAACTAAATTTAAAGAACTTTCTCTAACTTAGCCAAGGTTATCCAGATACTAAGGTAAAGCCAAGTCTTTTAACCCAGGTTTCCAAGTCATATGATCAAGGTTACTCCAAATGTATCTCATAGTTTAATCTCTTTTGTTTTATTTTGTATTATATCAAAAAAGATCAGTCAGGAAGGAGCACTAAAAATAATTTTCTGAGAAACACATATTTTTCACACTGGTGTTTCTTTCCCCCCTTTCTTTCATCCTTCCTAACTCAATAAAGCAATATTCCTAAATCTATGAAAATTAACATTTTTGGAAAGCAAAATTAATACTTGTGGAAAAGATGGGCTTATTTGTTAGCCCCCCTTTTCCCTTAAAACCACCAAGTGCATGCTAGAAAATGAGAATTTTTGAGGACTCCCTTTACATTAAAATGTTAAAGTGAAAAGTAACACATAACAATGATGACATGTTTCACCAGGCCAGACATGTGCTTTTCTATAAATTATCTCTTTTGGTTATCGAGGATCCACCTAAGAAGTCTTCAAAATGTAGATGTAAATCTGACCAAAAATCATGAGACCAGGTAAGTAAAGCACAGAGGCAGATCTAATTTCAAACTGAAGCACACTGTATTGAAAAGCTACAGTACATAGAATGTCATCAGGTTTCACCACCAGCATTCCTGTGGTCAATGAATGAAAGGCAGAGAGTATTCCTGCCTAGTCAACTAGTAAATTTCAGTTCACCAACTTCCCATGAAATTTCTCTGAAATGTGAAAGAATATGCATTTTTTTAATAGTCCAATAGACAAATAGATACTTGCTCTCTGTGGTAGACCAATTTTGAAATCAGCAGTTTAAGAATCGTTTTGGGTGATGTGTTGTCATTTTTCACATTTGTTTGTAGAAGAGAAGAAGTTTAATTTCTGAGTAACATGTGAGTAATTGTGAGGGGTGGCTGGTGATATACCATGGAGTTGGGGGGACATAAGGAAAAAGGAGGTTTCAGTAGAAGTTTCATATGCTAAAGAGGACCTACAAGATACCTGATACCAGAGGCCTTGCCATTGCCAAGGTCGTTTTGCCCTCTAGCAAGGTATTAACATTAAGATGGGTGGGAGATTCCTAAAGAATGTCACAGATGTCCCACCCAGGAGTGGGGGAGGGGGCGGTTGTCAGGGTAGGTTGCAAGTTGTCAGCCTTTTGCTTTGTCCTCAGCCAGCCTTCTGTTCCCTCATCAGTCCTTATATGACCAAAATTAATTGTCTTAACACTAAGTAGGGCAGGAAAAAAAATTCTATGCCTTTCTAGATTCATTTGTTTATTAATTAAATTGACCCAAGACAGGTAAAGAAGAGAAAGACAAATTTAATTACTTATGTGAGAAGCACAATGATGGGCAATTGAGGTTTATATGTCATTCTGATCTAAGAAGAAAGGGCTAGGTATTTGAGATTACAAAGGGGAGAAAGATAATTCTCAGGAAGATGGGATGATCAAATGTTTGGTAAACAGATATTTGCAATGCCACGCAGAGACAAGGGGACACAGACAGGAATTTGAACAGTCCCTGCTGAGATCCCTCCAGTTTATGACACTTGGTACATAACCTTCGTAGTTCTCTAGTGAGAGTTCTCTTGCTGGAACAGACACTCTATTTAAAGTCTTTCAGGCAATTAAAAGGGAGGCAAAACCTCCTCCTGAATCCTTTGGGCTAAGATTGTTTTCATCTCAAAATAATTCATACATTCAAAGACCTCTAGTCATTAACAAATATCAATAAGTAACAGTTTCTCAATAACACCGCCATCTCCCAGCTGCTCACAGAAGAAAATACAACCACCATCACATATCCTGCCAATTTTGTCTCATAAATAATATCTCAAATTTTTAACAATTTATTTCTATCTTCACTCCACCAAACTTTCTTAGTCATTTTGCCTTTCTATAACAATTCTCTTCTACTTTTTTTCCTAACCAATCTAATCTGCTAATGGCAGCCAAAATAACTAAAAAATATAAATCACATGATGCCATTTCTTGAATTAAACGTTTTCACTGACTTTTGCTTTGCATTCAGGATAAAATTAAAAGACTTTGACCTTGCCCCCATGATGTCCTTCTAGCTTGATCTCCACTCTTATTATCACTCACTCTTTTCCATCCAGCCACCTTGGCTTTCAGTCAGGGTCTGCGTAATTCTTTTAGGTCTTTACAATTTCATCTCTTTTCCCTGGAAGTATATCTTTCTATTGTAAGGGCCTATTTAGCCAGAGCAGCTCCATCTGCTTTGTATCAGTCTCACTCCTTTGGTTACAGACCCAACACCATTACTTGACTCTCTCTACTCTGTGTTCCAAATTCTTTTGCCTAGCTAATTCATACTCACTAATGAGGTTTTAGCTTAAAAGTCAATTTCTTGAGAAAAATGTTCCATGATTTTCTAATCTAAATAACCTCCTTTAAAAAAAAAAATCTCAGAATATCAGTTTCCTTTACAGACAGTATTAGTTTCTAAGCATATCTATTTCTGTGTCTATTTGTTCCCTCACTGGACAATAAATAGTGGGCTTTCTTTCTTTTTTTCTCCCCTCCAACAGTTTATCACTAAGATTTGTTAGGTCCCCCAATAATGGGTCCGTGATTAAAGGAGCAAGACTGATACAAAGCAAAGGTCAAACAAAACTTTATTTTGTGCCAAGCATCAAGAATCAAACCGAACATTCGGGGCTGCACCTCTTACAAGAGAGGGCGACCTCTCTCTGTTTCACTGACTAGCTTTTAAGGGCAAAGGCCATGTGGTTGGGCCTGGCCATGCACAGGTGGCCAATGACATCGTAACACACAGAGAAAGCTGCAGTCATATTAGGTCATACATAAGTGACCAATTGAATTATAATTTACCCTAGTAGATATTAGAACCAGCCTATCACCTTGGTCAGAATTGGCGCCAAAAAGGTGCCCCAAGGAGTAGGGCACATACTTCTTGGTAACTAGGGAGACAGTATGTACCCCCCCTACTGACCAGATGTCTCCACCTGGCCTGACCCACCCTTGTATTTGGGCTATGTTTCCTGGGATTGGAATCCAGGACTTGTTTTAAGTAAGTACCCTGGGGAAGGGGGGAATGGACAGTTTAAGGGTTAAATAACAAGGTTATTGTTTAACCTGGATGGAAGTGCTCTGGCTAAAATAGGTCCTTACAGGTTTAGTATGGTAAATAGCACATAATAGATGATAATTTTGATATAACAACCTCTCTAAATTTAACTTTTCTGTAACACCCCAAATAATATTTATGTTTATTTGCATAGTGTTTATTCTCTCTTGGATCACCTTTTTTTTTTCACCTCCTGTTCTACGATCCATCTTATCTCACCAGAAGGTGCTTATCATTTCTACAAAGTACCCCAAATTAGTTTCATGACCCTTTTTGTTGTGGGGATATGCAATGCTGATGAAATATCATTTTCAAGCTTCGTTACTTTATAATTTATTTTTCTTCCTTAATTTTCTGTACACTTATCTATAATAAGTTCAAACATGTATCCTCAAACCTCTTCTAAAATTTCTTCTTAGACTTTTTATAAACTTGCTTCCCTATGGTTTTCTAATTTATCTAGTAATTAGTCCTTATTTTAAAATAATTTCTATTTAATAAGTTTAGTAATGGCCGTGATAGCACAAAAGCAACTGTTAAAATTTTCATGATAGTTTTACATTTCAGTGACTCCTTAAATTGTACATAAAGACAATGCCTTTCATAAAACTGCGGGAGGTCCAAATGTAGTTTTGTATACCCTATGGGGGAGACAAAATAATTTTCCCTCAATCGTTCTAGTTTCTTGGATGAGACATCACTTTGTAATAAAAGATTAACAGAAGAAAAAACAAACAAGATTAATAACATGCATACCTCTTACATAAATGTCAATACTCAAGAAAACAGTAATTTCCTGAAGGGGCCCATCTTAGCTAAAGACTAAAGATGTTGGGGGCAAAGAGAAGACTGATTATAGTGAAAGACACAACCAACAAGGGTAAGGTTGTTATGTAGATTTAAGTCCTTGACTTTTTCACTGATAAAGAATTTTGAGATATTTAAAGTCAGCCTTCTCTTCCTGGTAGAGAGGACACCCTCACAAATGGAGATTTCCCTGATACATGTAAATGTCTCTTACAAAAGGATGACTTCAATTTGGCTTTCAGAGCTTCTCCCAAGTCTGCTGCTTCTTAAAAATAACCAGCCTAAATAACACTTATTCCAGGATGCCTGGGTGGCTCAGTCAATTAAATGACTACCTTTGACATCGATCATGATCCCAGGATCCTGGGATTGAGTCCCACATCAGGCTCCTTGCTCAGTGTAGACCCTGCTTCTCCCTCTGCCTGCCACCCCTGCTTATGTGGTCTCTTTTTCTGAAAAATATATAAATAAAATATTTTAAAAATAATAATAATACTTATATAAAAAACACATATTTTGGGGGGCAAAATTCTGTTTCCCTAGTCTCTCTGTTAGGAAAAGAGAGCAAAAATGATTAATAGATCTTAATTTCACTTTGCCCTAGTGGAAGCTTATTGGAAGTGAGAATTTGTATAAGAAGTAATTGAGATAAATACTGGGCTTGACTTTCTTTCCTACAGCAAGGAAAAAAAAAACTTATTAGGGAAAATGTACAGAGCATTTAAATAAGATCATTAAATGCTAGATTTGCATCTGGTCTTTTTCTTGATATAATATTATTTCCTTTCAGGGCGGCATCAGAAATGCTGATTACCAAGCTACTATGTATTATAGGCAAAGAACTGTAAGTGAATTACTTGTTTTACATCACATAACACAATTCACTTGGTCAGTTTGTACTTGGATACTGTCAATAGTTACTTAAAAGTAGCTAACTCACAACCATAGAAGGTAGATTTCTTAAACTTTTTCTCCTTTTCACAGACAGTTTCGTGTAATGTGGTGTCACTAGTAACATCAGTTTGAAGAGACTAGTAGGAAGAAAGAAAAAAAAATATAATTACTTTGTGGGGCAGAGAAAGAAATAATTAGGCTTGAGTATAATTAGACTTTTTTGTTATCAGTGTCTGTACACATTTTCTCTTTCACTTATTATTTACATAGTCTTGTTTTTTAACCTAAATCAATCATATTGTTTAAATAGGCATTGTAAGGTGATGTAGGAAATGTTGGGGTTTGGAGCCAACAGGCACAAAAGAATTCTTGAGATGTCTTTGGTGCAAAAAGGTAGTTTTATTAAAAACAAATGTAGAGGACCTGTGAGCAGAAAGAGCTGCACTGGGGTTGTGATGGGTGAGAATTATACTCCTTCAAGTTGGAAGGGGGTAGGGACAGCACAAACCTCCAATGTATTTTGGAACAAGGTTTCCAGTATTCTGAGAGGGCTAGCTATTGTTAAGCAAATGTCACTTATTACTGTTTGTAAAAACTCAGTTATGAGACTTCAGATGTATATTAGTGGGCTAGGATTTTTGCCAACATGTATCTCGGAGATTAGAGATAAAGAAAGTTTCCAAAGGAATTTTTGTATGTTAAAGTAGACTTAATAGATCCTAGAGGGTTGGGCTAAGATTGTCTTTCACCCTTAAGAAAGTGTCCAATCAAGAAATGGGCAGAGGACATGAACAGACATTTCTGCAAAGAAGACATCCAGATGGCCAACAGACACATGAAAAAGTGCTCCACATCACTCGGCATCAGGGAAATACAAATTAAAACCACAATGAGATATCACCTCACACCAGTCAGAATGGCTAAAATTAACAAGTCAGGAAATGACA